>JACEEZ010002922.1:293355-300855 GCA_016584305.1 Chionoecetes opilio | reverse complement strand
CAGTTGATAACTCTTCTGTCACAGGAAGGAAGAGAGGGAGAGTATGGAAGGGAAATGAAACCGGCGGTACTGTACAAAAATAACATTCTACATAACTAATTGTAGCATGTTACGAGCGAGCGCGAAGCGCTCGCGAGTCCTCACTGGATACGGGATTTTTCTC
Source organism: Chionoecetes opilio (assembly GCA_016584305.1). Taxonomy (NCBI): domain Eukaryota; kingdom Metazoa; phylum Arthropoda; class Malacostraca; order Decapoda; family Majidae; genus Chionoecetes; species Chionoecetes opilio. The sequence goes on along the minus strand of JACEEZ010002922.1, from coordinate 300,692 downwards.
ACTTAAGCGGCCGACCCGACCCGACCGACTGACCCGACCCGACTGACTGTCACGCTTTTCAGGAGCTTATATCTTTGGAATCCCGCTTCCGATTGACAAGCGGTCTTCACCATCTGATAGCCCCATTCAATCCCTTTCGTGCTTGACATGTTTTGTCTCACGTGAGGGGTCAGCATGGCGCGTGGCGCGTGCCGCGTGAGGAGTATCAGACAACGTTATCTTGCTATAGCTGAGAAACGGCTGTACCGACTAAGTTGAAATTTGGTGTGTGGTTTGAGACCACACACCTAGCAATGTCACACAGGTCAAACTCCGGGTGACGTCGCACGTGCGGCGGGTTTCTACGGGCTCGCTCGTCCTTCGCCGATTAAGGCGTCTTACTGATAGTTTTATCTTGTTGCTCCATCATTGTTGTCTTTCTCTCGTTTTATCCTTCTACATCTTCGTATTCATACTTTAGTCTTCCGTGTTGTCGTAACTTTGTCTTCCTCTCACAAAACGACACAAAAATATCAAGCGACAGTCCATCTTACCCCTTCTTTCCACTCATTCAATTATTTTCCCATCCAATCTATAACTTATTTCCCTATTGAATTCCAGTCTTAAGCCCCAGACATTAAGCATTATCTTACCATTAACTGAATTATCCAGGTAGAATATTATAGTAGAAAACGTTTATCTGCATTTCCACATCAATAATTATCCTCAGGTAGGATACGTGTGATCGCCTTTATCTTGCCAAGCGCCGTGAGTAATGTGACAGGATGAATAACTAATGCAGGTCTGGCTAACGAATTATGTATAGGGGATCTAATTATGTAAAGGGGATCCATAAGGTCGGAAAGGTGCAGTGTGGGAGACCTTGAATATTCTCTCTTCCAGTACTTGAGTCCTGAGAAATAGATATAATGAATGGATATTATGGATAGGAGAGAGAGAGAGAGAGAGAGAGAGAGAGAGAGAGAGAGAGAGAGAGAGAGAGAGAGAGAGAGAGAGAGAAAGAGAGAGAGAGAGATAGAGATAGAGAGACAGACAGACAAAGAGAGAGACAGAGACAGAGATAGAGACAGAGACAAGACAAAGACAGAGAGACAGAGAGACACAAGGAGAACTTAAACCCTTATAGTTAAGCGGATGCCAAGAAGTGACACAAAGAAAATACCAAAAACCTGCAAGAAAATGTGTAAAAAATACTATCACGTATAAGGGCGTTGATAAGAGGAAGATTTAGAGGTGAAGAAAGTGTTCAGAATCCCGAAGCAAAGGTGTGGAAAGAAAATAGCGTGATTGGGTTAAGTTAAGAGATTGATTTAGCGGGAAACGAAACGCTCAGTCACAAAAGAAAAATGGTGAAAAACAAACTTAATCCTGAGGTTCGAGAGAGATTAAGACAACGAATGATGCAGACATTTCGAAATGGTCAAAACATTATCTTGTAGAGAGTTTCAGAGAGATAAATAGATGACTTCAACTTACTTACCTTGTAGATATATTTCAACGTCACTAAGAAATCATTGTTCCCCTTATGAACACCTTGCAATTTCCTCTTACGAATGCAGGAACGATTCTTGCAGTCGATCCAATTGCATCGCACTGACGGTATACCTCAAATCACTCACTCAAGCACCTAAATCACCAAGCTGTAATGATAAGGACCTATAAAGCTATGAACCTCCTCTCACATGCCTCTCGTGTTTACTTGTACACATTCCCATTCCATCGAAAGCATGTACACTCTTAGAAATAAGGGGTATATTAAGGGTTGAATTGTTACATCGCACTGTCACTACCTTTTTTAAACCCTATGTCCAGGCTGGAGGGTAGATGCTGCCGTTTATACCCTTCATCTACCCTTTATCTACCCTTTTTAGACGAGAGGGTTGGAAAAGGGTATATTTGCGTCGATCCGAAAGGGTATATTTGTAAGGGTAGAAAAAGGGTAGCAGTATTTCATCACTACAAACACCCTTTTTCTACCCTTTTCCTACCCTTTTTTCTAAGAGTGCACAGAATCGTAGCTCTAAAATTTAACACAAACCTGCTTTAAATAAAATCATTCACAGCTGCTGCAGAGTAAGAAGTAAAAAGTATAAAAGTTAAATAAAATCGTAACAGCACACATGTATTATTCATTAACAATTTCACTCGACACTAAATTGCACCCCATTAGCCGGCGAATTAACATTGATGAGCAGGAAAACGTCTCGCTTTAGTAGAAATTCCAGCAGAAAGGGATGACGTAATTAAGGGTGATCGCAGCTGTGGATAATTCCCAGCGGGAGGGAATAGTGGTGGGAAGGCAACACATGGAAGCGGCGGTGGAGCGGCGGTTCTCGTGTTTATGTGTTGACAACAATGCGAACGTGAGAAACGGCCGGGTTGGTGCGGCTTGAAGTGGCGAGGGAAGTGTGGTGTTACTGTGAGGGTTTCATGTTACTTGACCGATAGCAAGACAAGATAATATCACCGATCAGGCAACAATGAAACGAAAGAGGGATAGATTTGTGGGGTTGGAGAGATGCTAACGAAAATTATAAGCAATGATTTTTCGTTCACCCGTGGGTCTGACCGACGAGGCTCTGGTGGTTGTTTTGATGTGAAAGCCAAGTCTCTTCTTCACCACTCATCCACTGTGGTCAGGGTATAAGGGAAGCATTAATAATAACAGTCTCAAGAACGTTATTTTACCTATTACTTATTGTAGAATTTCTCGCTGCAATGCAAGGAGATGGATTTGTAATATAGTTATGAAGGTCAGTTGTTATTTTTACTCTTAATCATAAGTGAGGTAAGAACACGTCACATAATTATCACCTCAATACAACCCCGAGTGTTCTGGCGCTAGAGAGAGATGATTGCCAGGCAGGACGGTGAGGCGGGAAAAGATCATGATTTTAATCTTCCTCGAGTCCCTAGCGAAGGATGCCGAGGGAAGATATGAAGTTGGTAAATTGACTCATTTGCACCGCTGACTGGAAAGAGAAAGGAACTGATTGTCGTGGTCATAAAGTTATACACTAGAAGATATAATGAGGAAAAATAGATGAACAGTAATAGCTCTATGGTCGTGGTTCGTCTTGTGAGTGCTAACGTGACTGTTCCAGGGACTCGGTGACTTACAAATTAAGTCAAACAGATTTGCCTCGCCCCTGCACTATATATATACCTTACCTCACGCACACACTCTCAGGCACGCTTCTCACCACTTCCTGAATTTGCACAACGCTTCAAGGACTCACACATTCGAATAATCATTCTGTTGGTGGGCCAAATTATTCGTGCTCTCACACAAGACGCCAGTGAATGTAATGGTAGAAATATGCGTCAATTTGAATATTTCTTGCGTTTGTAGGAATATTGGAGAAGATATGTGAGATGAAGGAGAGGGGGGGAATAGAAGGAGAAAGTCGTTTCTCTAACATCTGCTCTCGTTTGTCTTTTCCATTTTCATTTTTGTTTAACGTTGCGACCAATTATTTATAGTGGAGAGAAACGCGTGATCTCAGCCCGTGTTTGAAGTCGCTCACCTTGCCTGGCTGCGGAGGGTGTCGTGTCGAGCCGGTCGGGGCCTCTACCAAGGCCGTCTCAATCTATAAAGGCCTGCGCCTGAGATTGATGACGTCACGGACGGCGTCTGTACGAGGCCACCGAGATGACAAGTTTACCTACCTAATTATATGTTTATCAGTATAAAAGATATATTGTTATCTTCGGAAATGTTTGTTCTATAATATTATCAAATAAAAACCCGTAAAACACATTAAAGAAATGCCATTATGAGACTCTCAAGAAATATGCATGAACTTAAACTCTTCGCCATTTAATATTTTTCTCGAAAACATTTTACATGGAGAATATCAATAAAAGCGGAATTTAATTCGCTTTCCATTGCTACATTTTGTTTTCTGATAAATGAATTAGCAGCATGCATAAATTAGCGTTAACTAAATACATAACATCATGAAATCGGGTAATTTCGTACCTAATATATGTTTATCAGTATAAAAGATATATTGTTATCTTCGGAAATGTTTGTTCTATAATATTATCAAATAAAAAACCGTAAAACAGACTAAAGAAAGGCCATTATGAGACTCACAAGAAATATGTATGAACTTTAACTCTTCGCCATTTAATATTTTGCTCAAAAACATTTTACATGGAGAATATCAATAGAAGCGGAATTTAATTAGCTTTCCATTGCTATATTTCTTTTTTTGATAAATGAATTAGAACCATACATAAATTAGCGTTAACTAACAAAAAAGGTCATGAAATCGGGTAATTTTTCCCGTTTGATGATGTTATTTATTTAGTTAACGCTAATGTATGTATGGTTCTAATTCATTTATCAGAAAACAAAATATAACAATGGAAAGCTAATTAAATTCCGCTTCTATTGGTATTCACCATGTAAAATGTTTGCGAGTAAAATATTAAATGGCGAAGAGTTTAAGTTCATGCATATTTCTTGAGAGTCTCATAATGGCATTTCTTTAGTGTGTTTTACGGTTTTTTATTTGATAATATTATAGAACAAACATTTCCAAAGATAACAGTATATCTTATACCGCCCGTACATCCTCACATGCTGAAAGCTCGGCTCCTACTGACTCGCGGAGCAGACTCAGCTCGTGACGTCACGTCCATCCCGCGCTCCCAGACTCAGGCTTTTACATAGAGAAGGCTTTGCCTCTACTGCCTCTACTGCACCGCATTGTACACTTAAACACTACAAGGGTCCTCGAATCGGCAATTTTCCATGATCACATGTTATAATCTTATCGTCATTTATTACTGTTCCCAAGAGGACGTCAGCGAGGGGCTGCCTGTTCCTCCCAAGTCAAGAATAACCCTCAGACATCCCTTGTATCAAAGAAACCTCAAATTGTGTGTCAATTCATGGCCAGAAATATTTGTAATAGTAACATGAACTGTTTCACAAAAACTAGATTGTTTTTGTGTTGCGGGGATTGCCTTGCCGCATTTTGCTTACATCTGAAAACTCTTCCAATTTTTTCTAACCTGTTTTCTGTTACGCGTCACCAGGCAGGGCCAGGAAGTCAACTATTCTGCCTTCTAGCGGATGTGAGTGTATTCCCGAGAATTGTCCTGTTTTTTTCTTCTTTTCTTTCTTGGTCTGAGTTAAATAAAAAATAATGCGAGCAGTAATCAGACTCACACTGAAGGCGGAAGGGAAGGAGCATGGCGTGCGGGGACCCCGTGCTGCCGCTAATCACAGCTTTTCTGAGAACACATTTTCCTGTTTAGATTTTTTAACAACTAGCTTTTCCTTTCTTCTCTGCCAAATTTACTGTTCTCAGAGGTTTTCATGGCCCTGCATCAGCTTTACTCATCACTATGCTGCACCATCACCCCTGCTCAGCGTCCTCCGCGATCCGCTGTCTTCCGTAACGAACACTGATCAGCTTTGGCGTCAAGTTTGGAGAAAACTCGTATTGTGGTAATGTGAAAGATCGCATTGAAGTGCATCTGCAAACTCAATTTCCACCGACGATGCTCCGACTTCCAAAGAGATGCAGTGCAGAGGAAAGGTTTGAGGGAGAGGCGATGGGGGGAAAGGAGGAGAGGGGTTCCCGGCGCGGCCCAAGAACCTGCGCTCGAGGCTCTCACCGCCCGGTAATTTTTTGAAAGCTTTCTGTACGTCTTCGTTAAGTGGTTAGCGCTCTTGTTTTAACCCGTGTGCCGGACCAGCCTGGGGTGGATTGAGTCATGAGGGTGGGAAAGTGTCGCCTCGCCGCTTTACTTATTCACCAGCCTTGCCAGTGGTTGTCGCAGGGCACACCAAAGGCACCACGCAAGGGAAGGCAGCGGTGGTAGGCCAGGACTGTGTTAGGCGATGTACAATTTCATCAGTGCAGGAGTGGGGTGTTTCGGAGCGGTGGGAGACTAGCCTGCCACCTGCTCAGAAGACAAAGTGGACCTTAAGGTGAAGTGGCACTCTTTTCAGCTTCCTCCATTCCCTGACCTCAATGTTACTCGACCAAAATACTACCAAAAGGGATCTTCGTGTTTCAAGTATCGCTATTGAGTGATAGTTTCCCATTCACACGATAGTCACTTACTGATAAGATTCGTTGTTTATCTCTACGAAATGCTTTGTTTAGAGACACATCTTAAGAGGAAATCATTTTTGTGTTGCATTGTAGCATTATTTTTCTATACAAGTTTTTCAAAATAAATATAATGAATGGATATTATGGATAGGAGAGAGAGAGAGAGAGAGAGAGAGAGAGAGAGAGAGAGAGAGAGAGAGAGAGAGAGAGAGAGAGAGAGAGAGAGAGAGAGAGAGAGAGAGAGAGAGAGAGAAGCGGTGTAACACATATAACTTTTACCCCGAAAAGAGTCACAAAGGTGGTGATTGTGGTGGTGATGGCAATACTGATGATTATATAAAAAAAAAAAAAAATCTCTCATATTTCTCATTTTCAGAAGAAAAAGATTCCATTCACAAAAGCATGTATATGATGACAGAAAAGTCATAAATTCAGTGATGATATAGGTTACCATGGCGTGGCTGTCCAGGCCCCGAGCTGCTTCCTGGAGACCACGCGTCGCCTGCGTCTAGGCCAAGGGTCTCCAATCTCTTCAGTTCATCGACCCCTTCAGAGAATACTTGTTCAGTTTTATACGACCACTATCACTACTACTACCGGTACTAATAGTGAGAAAAATCATTAAAAAACATAAGTACCTACAGAAATATTAGATTACAGAAATATTGGCAGGGTGTTGGCTCAGGCCACTCTGATGATTGTAAAGGTGTTGAATCAAACCACTCTGATGATTGACTCAGGCCACTCTGATGATTGTAAGAGTGTTGGCTCAGGCCACTCTGATGATTGGAAGAGTGTAGGGTCAGGCCACTCTGATGACTCTGATGATGGGAAGGGTGTTGACTCAGGCCACTTTAATGCCGGGACGAGTGTATAAGCAGGCCGCTCTGATGATTGGAAGGGTGTTGGCTCAGGTAACTGATGATTGCAAGGGAACCAGCTCAAGCCACTTTGATGACGGGAAAAGTGTATACTCAGGCCACTCTGATGATTGGATGGGGGTGACTCAGCTGGTTGTCAAATTGATGGTAGGGAGTGGGGTGGAGTAGGCAAATGTTGAGGAGTGGCAGTGGTCAACTCTACTTGGATGCGGAAATGTTCAGGTGTTGCGGCCTCGCGTGTTCACCACTCCGCCAACAATTTATTGAGGGCGACATAGCACTCCTAGTGGAAGGAGCCGCGGCGAGAAGCATTCTCAAACGAGGATGGTAGTGAAGGACGATATCAACTGAAACAAAGGGTTACCGCCTGGCCCATACA
>JACEEZ010002922.1:280855-288355 GCA_016584305.1 Chionoecetes opilio | reverse complement strand
CCGGTCCTTCCCTTACCTACACTACAAACCTTACTGTTATAGGTGAGACCCTCGTTTTCCTCCTCCGCTTTCTTCTCCTCCTCACCCTCCTTCATTTTCTTGTTCTTGGTCGTCGTCGTCTTCGTCTTATTATTATTATTATTATTATTTTCTTCTTCTTTCTTCTTCTCCCTCTTCTGGCTTTTCATTTCCTTTGTCTTATACTTTTTCTATTTCTTTTATTTTCTTCCATTTTTTCTTTCTTTCTTCTTCTTCCTCTTCTGCTGCCTCGACCCCGAGAGTATTGCTTCACGGGTATATTTTTCTCTGGGTGAGTTTTCTTTTTAGGTCTTTCTCGCTTCGCTGTTTCTTGTTTTTTTATCTTTTTTTTATATGGTGTGTATGTGTGTGTGTATATAAACCACATTTTTTTTGTTGTGTGACTTATTGGTTCTAAATATTTCTTTATTTTGTACGTGTAGTAATAGTAATATGCAATTTTTTGGATGGATTTGTTGTTGCTCTTTCTGCATTTCAATTAGTCTGTCAATCCATGTTACAGGTTTCATGTCTTACACTGTGGCGGCGAAATGACATCATTGTAGGATCTTTTTTGCAGTTCTTTTTCTTAAAGTTATTATTTCTAACGTGTCACTCAACCTCACTTGGACACACACACACAACACACACACACACACACACACACACACACACACACACACACACACACACACACACACACACACACACTCACACTCACACTCACACTCACACTCACACCTCACACACACACACACACACACACACACACACACACACACACACACACACACACACACACACACACACACACACACACACACACACACACACACACACACACACACACACACACACACACACACACACACACACACACACACACACACACACACACACACACACATTTACTACCCTCCGCCCTTCCCCTCCCCTGCAGTGCCTCCACGTCGCCTTGCCATCCACGACGACCTCGGCGTGTTGGTGGGCCGCCGCGTGGGTCCCTTGGGCGAGGGCGACACACTGCGTCTCACCTGCAGGGCGCGGGGAGGGTCGCCGCCCCCCACGGTCACCTGGTGGGAGGCTGCCACGCCCCTGGATCTCAACATGGAGGTGCAGGAGCTTCAGGAGGTCAATAACTTGCTGGTTGTGCCGAAACTGACCCGGAATGACCTGCATCGCACTTTTGTCTGCCAGGCGTCCAACTCGAATTTGACGGCGCCGCTCCTCTCCAGCGTCACCCTTGATATGAACTGTAAGTCACCCTCGATATGAAGTGTAAGTCACCCTCGATATGAACTGTAAGTCACCCTCGATATGAAGTGTAAGTCACCCTCGATATGAACTGTAAGTCACTCTCGATATGAAATGTAAGTCACCCTCGATATGAACTGTAAGTCACCCTTGATATGAACTGTAAGTCACCCTGGATATGAACTGTAAGTCACCCTTGATATGAACTGTAAGTCACCCTCGATATGAACTGTAAGTCACCCTTGATATGAAGTGTAAGTCACCCTTGATATAAACTGTAAGTCACCCTCGATATGAACTGTAAGTCACCCTCGATATGAACTGTAAGTCACCCTTGATATGAAGTGTAAGTCGCCCTTGATATAAACTAAGTTACCCTTGATATGAACTGTAAGTCACCCTTGATATGAACTGTAAGTCATCCTTGATATGAACTGTAAGTCACCCTCGATATGAATTGTAAGTCACCCTCGATATGAACTGTAAGTCACCCTCAATATGAACTGTAAGTCACCCTTGCTATGAACTGTAAATCACCCTTGATATGAAGTGTAAGTCAGCCTTGATATCAAGTGTAAGTCACCCTTGATATAAACTGTAAGTCACCCTTGATATAAACTGTAAGTCACCCTTGATATCAAGTGTAAGTCACCCTCGATATGAAGTGTAAGTCACCCTCGATATGAACTGTAAGTCACCCTCGATATGAACTGTAAGTCACCCTGGATATAAACTGTAAGTCACCCTTGGTATGAACTGTAAGTCACCCTTGATATGAACTGTAAGTCACCCTTGATATGAACTGTAAGTCACCCTTGATATGAACTGTAAGTCACCCTTGATATGAAGTGTAAGTCACCCTTGATATGAAGTGTAAGTCACCCTTGATATGAAGTGTAAGTCACCCTTGGTATGAAGTGTAAGTCACCCTTGATATGAAGTGTAAGTCACCCTTGGTATGAAGTGTAAGTCACCCTGGATATAAACTGTAAGTCACCCTTGGTATGAACTGTAAGTCACCCTTGATATAAACTGTAAGTCACCCTCGATATGAACTATAAGTCACCCTCGATATGAACTATAAGTCACCCTTGATATAAACTGTAAGTCACCCTCGATATGAACTGTAAGTCACCCTTGATATGAAGTGTAAGTCACCCTTGATATAAACTAAGTCACCCTTGATATGAACTGTAAGTCACCCTTGATATGAATTGTAAGTCACCCTTGATATGAAGTGTAAGTCACCCTTGATATAAACTGTAAGTCACCCTTGATATGAAGTGTAAGTCACCCTTGATATGAACTGTAAGTCACCCTTGATATGAACTGTAAGTCCCCCTGGATATGAACTGTAAGTCACCTTCGATATGAACTGTAAGTCACCCTTGATATGGAATGTAAGTCACCCTCGATAAAAACTGTAAGTCACCCTTGATATGAACTGTAAGTCACCCTTGATATGAACTGTAAGTTTCCCTCGATATAAACTGTAAGTCACCCTCGATATAAACTGTAAGTCACCCTGGATATTAACTGTAAGTCACCCTCGATATAAACTGTAAGTCACCCTGGATATTAACTAAGTCACCCTGGATATGAACTGTAAGTCACCCTGGATATGAACTGTAAGTCACCCTTGATATGAACTGTAAGTCACCTTGATATGAAGTGTAAGTCACCCTTGATATGAGGTGTAAGTCACCCTTGATATGAAGTGTAAGTCACTCTTGATATGAAGTGTAAGTCACCTTTGATATGAACTGTAAGTCACCTTTGATATGAACTGTAAGTCACCCTCGATATGAACTGTAAGTCACCTTCAGCAGGAACGCAGAACACTGGAAACTTCGCGTGGGCCTCGGAGGGCAGGCATACTTGTCACTAATAGCTGCTGAAACGCATGAGGCTAATTATCTTGATTATATGCAAACAGACAAACAAACTTTTCCAGCCTAATTATACGCGTGTGTAATTATGTTGTTGACTTTCTATGAATTATTATATTTTGTTTATTGCCATCACAAAGACGAAAGGGTTGTGGTACACGTGGGAGTCTTATTTATTCACCTAATTTCACACAAACTTTGAGGTCCTTTAACCCCTTGAGACCCACAACGTAATTTCCATTGTAATTTGGGTACCATTAGACGATTTTTAGTGACTATAAGCAATGTTTTATAGATATGACCTGTTTAGTATCCTTGTCCACTAACTAATTTGGTATATACAGTTACTTTTCGTAATTTCATGGCTAACAACATAGTTTTTTATAGCAAAGGAAAAATCTGGGTGTGAAGGGGTTAAGGTTAGTGTATTTCAACTCTCCCTTCACAGTCTCGCCGCTGTGGATTAGTCTTTCAAGTAGTCGGGACCCCATGAGCGCTGGTTGGCCGTACGCCGTGGTGTGTCGGTCAGCGGGGTCGCGGCCTCCAGCCCTCGTCACTTGGCACCTGGGCAACGCCACGCTCACCTCACACATCGAGAAGGTAACGCAACATGCAAGGCTTTTAGTATTCCGTCATTTTTTGTACAAGTTGCTCACCTGCGAGGCTTGGAAGTTTGGGTAATTTTTTTTTTCTGTAAGTTTTACTCCCACGGAACTTAGACTTGAGACTATTTTGCTTATAAAAGCCTTGACTCTTATAATGTTTGTACACGGTCTTTTTTGTTTTTACTCTTGCAGTGTGGTATAGTACAGATAATGCAGTGCTGGTGCTCTTTAATCACTTCCTTGTAAACACTACTGTAAAATGAAATATACGGTATGCGTATTACATGGTTTGGAGTTTTTTTTTATTGACTTATCAGGAAAAACAAAAGGACGTATATTTTCATGCACTTCGAAATAAGTCAAGTATGTCAGTATAGAAGAGGACACGAAACCTCCATTTATCTTCCACCGAATAAAAATTCCGCCGCCTGACGTATTGTGTCCCGCCACTCCGTCCTGCTTTGGCCGTCCAGGTTAGTGATGACGAGAACGTGACGACCAGTGAGTTACGGTGGACGCCCCAGGTGGAGGACGTGGCCAAGATGTTGTCCTGTCAGGCCCGCTCCCCCGCCATCCCCTTCCCGGTCTTGAGGGACGAGTGGCGCCTCAACATATTCTGTACGTCCTCCTCTCAGCGTGTTTGTCTTGTAGTTTGTTGGTAATGTAATGTTTTTGGTGTGGAAATGGATTTGTATGTATGGGACGGAGATATAGTCAAGAAAATCAGGATATAGGTTTTAGGCAGCTCGTACACCGACGCAGCCAATTGCATGAAACCAGCTGCTTACGACTCCGCAACCATTTGCATTGCGACTGACACATTGATTTCTTTAGAACCCTCACATCGAGGCGACTGAAACTGCGGTTCCGTGCAACTGATCATCGCGTGCAAGGCAACTGACAATGCTGGTCGTGTGGTGGTCATTTGCAAAGCCATAACCACGCAGGCAGTATATGAGTGTGTTTTACAAGTGTTTTAGTAGTGCTATCATCAATTAGTAATAATTATAATAATAAATTTAAAAATATAGTGTATACTAATAATGAAAAGTATAATAATGATAATAATAATAATAATAATAATAACAATATCAATAGTAAATAGAGTACTCCGAGAGCGTTAACAATTTTTTTATAAGCGATGCCTGGGAAGGGCGGTACCAAGAAACAGGCTTGGCGGGCAAAACTCTGCGGTAACGTTTTGCCACGTTTCACTACTAACATTGTAGAGTTTTATGTTCTATTATATTTTATTCCTATTATTAATGTTATATTATAATAATTTTTACTATTATCATTATCATTAATATTATTATTATCATAACTATTATCATTAAAAAAATCGCTCCTGTTGGAGGATCTCAAAGCGACCGATCGTATGTGACCAGTTGCGCGCGATCGGTTCCATGCCACTGGTTGCGTCGGTGTGCGAGCTGCCTTAGTATTTTCATTTTGTCATAAATGTGTATATGTGTGTGTGCGTGTGCGTGTGCGTGTGTGCGTGCGTGTGTGCGTGCGTGCGTGCGTGCGTGCGTGCGTGCGTGCGTGCGTGCGTACGTGCGTGTGTGCGTGCGTGCGTGCGTGCGTGCGTGCGTGCGTGCGTGCGTGCGTGCGTGCGTGCGTGCGTGTGTGTGTGTGTGTGTGTGTGTGTGTGTGAGTGTGTGTGAGGGAGAGCACGCCTCACGCACCCCTCGTCTCCACACACAGACGTGCCGGTGGTGTTCTTGGCGCCAGGTCGCACTATCGACATGGGCGACATCGAGGAGGACGACGACGTGTACTTCGAGTGTTCTGTCAAGGCCAACCCGCGGGCGTACAAGATGGTGTGGCTGCACGAGGTGAGGGGTGGGGCGGGGACAGCTCAGGTCGTAAAGATGTGTTGGTTGGGGATGGGGGGCGCGGCGTGTATGTTCCCCAGTCTGAGAACCCCACGTGAGGTTTGTTTTGAGGGAGAATGCACAGGTGTTTCTCTTCTCCAACGTAACATGATTAGGTTTCTCTCCATTGACTAATTAAAAAAAATAGATATGTGTGTTTTCAGTGTATCTTTTTCCAGTCTAATTTGTGAAGTTCCTACGTAAAACAACAACAGCAGCAGCAAAACCAACGTTATAATGTATTTGTTTCTGCTTCCACGTCATGATAATGGTGTTTTGGTTGTATGTTTTACACTTTAGGTATCCCCAACGATTATTTTCCAAGACATAAGAGTAATTTTGGTCCGTAACAATACACTTTACCAAAAATTACCGAAATCCCAAGAGGTAAGCTCGTTCATATTAAAAGTTATTTGCCGACCTGAAGCGGAGCGGCAGGTAAAGATACGCCCTAATGCACCCTCCAATATAAGCTAATTTGAGGCGTAATCCACAACGGCATCGATTTTCTTGCAGTCGAAGGAGCTCCGCCACAACCCCTCCGGCGGCGTCCTCATCAGCAACCAAACCCTCGTCCTGCAGCACGTGACCAAGGCGTCGTCAGGGAACTACTACTGCGTCGCCTCCAACACACAGGGCGACGGTCACTCCAACCCTCTTCGTCTCAAGGTTCAGTGTGAGTATCGTGACTCTGACATCCTTTCCTCCTCCTCCAGGGTCCTCCTCCAGCCTCTGTGTCCTCCTCCTCCTCCTCCTCCTCCTCCTCCTCCTCAGAAATTTTTCTTGATTTTCAGAAAGCCTTCGATACAGTTCCACATAAGCGACTGTTGACCAAGCTAAGGGCACATGGCATAGGAGAGCAATTATGTTCATGGATTGGCGATTGGCTTTCAAATCGTAAACAACGGTAGTAATAAATGGTGAGGCATCTGATTGTTAGATGTCACTAGTGGGGTGCCTCAGGCTCGGTCTTGGGTCCTACTCTTTTTCTGATATATATCAACGATCTGGACTGCGGACTTGTATCTAAAACATCAAAATTTGCAGATGACACCAAATTAGGCGGTAAAGCATATACTAGAGAAAACTGCGAACTCATACAAAGTGATCTCGACAAACTATCAGATTGGAGTGATAAATGGCTATTAAAATTCAATTCCGATAAATGTAAAGTAATTGCATATAGGCAACGATAACCTCAATAATAACTATCAAATGCAAAATAAATCGTTAACTGAAGTACAGCAGAAAAGGATCTAGGTGTCATCATCAGTAATGATCTGAAAACCAGTTCGCATTGCCTAGCTGCCAGTAAAAAGGCAAATATGATGTTGGGCTTTATTAAACGTAACTTTGAACATAAAACTCCGAAAGTAATGACACAATTATACACGTCCTTGGTTAGGCCGCACTTGGAATATGCCGTTCAATTCTGGTCGCCCTGTTTCGTAAAAGATCAAGCCAAATTGGAATCAGTGCAAAGAAGAGCAACCAAACAAATTCCATCTCTGCGAAATTCATCTTATGAAGAGAGACTGCGGAAACTTAATATGTTTTCCTTAAAGGATCGTAGAATCCGTGGGGACTTGATAGAAACCTTTAAGATCCTAAAAGGTTTTGATGTCATTAATCAAGGGGACCTATTCGAGCTTTCAACTCAAGTGACAACAAGAAATAATGGTTTAAAACTAAACGGTCAACGTTGCATCACCGATCTCCGTAAAAATTATTTCAATGTTAGAGTCGTTGATCGATGGAATAAGTTACCAGCAAATGTTGTCGGAGCCAACACAATAACTACATTCAAAAACAGACTTGACGCGCACTGTAAAGTAAATGGGTATTGATAATGCGAAT
>JACEEZ010002922.1:243355-273355 GCA_016584305.1 Chionoecetes opilio | reverse complement strand
GGAATGACAGGCTAGCACTCTATCCACTTGACCATCATTTGTGTGTGTATGTGTGTGCTTCCTCCACGCGTGCCTGATCCTATTCACTGGCTCTATAGATTCCGCGGCGTGGGTGGTTGGTGGCGTGCGGACGATCAGTTGTCCGTCCCTGGCCGCCCCCTACACGCCCATCCCTGGCACGCCGCGCCCCTCGCCCACACAGACGTACCAGGTAACGCAGTATGGACGCCTGAGACATAGCGAGAGGAAGTTAGCCATGCAATATGGAAAATACTGGTGCACAAAGGTCGAAGAGGATGAGGCACCGAAGTTTATTCAGTAACTGATTACTAATGACTCAGGCCGCCTGCAACTGACAACTTTGCTTTAATTAAACTTGTTTCCTCGTTGCTACACAGTACGAGTATGGCGCCAAGTTGGAGGCGTGTGCTGACCTGGGGCTCAGCGGGTCCGTCCCTCATTTGCTGCCTCAGCCTCACGAGCAGCACCAGGAAGGCCACGGCGCCCTCCAACACCCGCCTTTCCTGCCTCCGCCACACTGGGGGTCTGTCAGCACCCGGGGACGAGGAACACAGCTGACTGATGCCGCCAGAAGGTCGCTGCCCTCCGTGAGGATAGACGCCTCGCCGGGGGACATCAAGCCCAGGCCGCTGCTCACGTCCCCGCACGAGAGCTCCGTATGAGGTGAGTTGCCGCCGCGGGTGTTGCATATATATACGGACCAGGTGACGTAGGTCTTGTTGCATCTCCTTGATTGCTTTGCCACCTCATAGATTTTCATTCATGAGAACGTGAAGTGTATGTCTTATTGATGGGTGTTTATGGTGATTTGCTATAAGGGTGTTCAGGGTCAATAAAACAGCATACCAGCATTCATTGTCATTATGGTCGTAAAAAATGTTACCTTCAGTCCCGTCGCCAACAAAGACATTGCAGCATTACATTCCTGTTTTATCTCCATGTGAACCGTAACATCGTGATTCATGCCAACAATGTTATTCAAGATTCCCAAGACATCTGTAATTATAGTCTCGTGTTGATAGCTGCTTAGCTTTGGATAAATGATAGGCTACTTAGAATCATATAAAACCTAAAACCGTTGCCAGACTAATACAGGTTAGTCACCTTTTCCCACAGTGAAGGACACAGTGGTCGTGCCCCTTGTCGCTGCAATTATAAATAAGTAAGTTTTTACATGTAAGTAACCGCCGTCAATCTTTTTCAGGCTTCACCGAGGTTTGCTTCAGTCGTGAAGTTTCAAAACTATTTCTACCCTGAAGACGCTTCGTTGAAGAGAGCAAGAGGGAACAACAACTAGACAAGTCAGCCTCTAAGATGCTGCCGTGAATGTTAATCATCCCGCTTTTAGGCGGGAATACAAACTAAGATGTACTCTGACATGTTTCTCGGAAAGTATCCATTTTGTAAAGTTTTCAACTCAATGGACTTTGTTTGTACCCTGTGGGAAGGGAAGGGATGCTGAATTTTCATATTTTGTTAGCTTGAGTAAATTTTTACTTTTTAAATGAAGTCACAGAATTTTAAACATAAATATCAAGATATTCGTTTCTTTACTTACTTCATATTATATCTATTCGTGATACATGCATGAAAAATATATATTGGTTCATGTTTCAAAACATCTTAACTTGGCGAGAAATGCAGCATCTGCTTACTCCTATTGACGTGGGTTTTGTGTGTACTCTGCGGCGATAACATTGTCAAGGATAAGCTACAAGCAGGGCGGCCTCACTGTGTGTGTAGCGTGACAGACTACAAGCGTTGCCTGCACTGCACAGCGAGGCAGCGGCACGGGCGGCCGCCTCCTGGATGCCGGGTCTGGTTTACTTTTTTTATCTTATTTTTAAGGTTATATGCGCAACAAAATAGAAACAAATCTATTGATATGACAAAAATATCAGTAGTATTTACATGCTTTTTTTTTTTTTTTTTTTGGTTATTAACGTTTTGTAAAAAAAAGTATATGCTGTTATTTGCCCCTTCCCTGATATATGTGTGTGTGTGTGTGTGTATGTGTGTGTGTGTGTGTGTGTGTGTATGTGTGTGTGTGTGTGTGTGTGTGTTGTGAGTGAGAGGGTGGGAGGGAGTCTGGCGTCTGGCGTCAGCTGGCCCAGGGAAACCTCCAGTTTGGTATACAACTGTGATAAAGACTATTTATTTACGCTAATGTCGATAAGCGTTTTATATTGTACTCTATTAAATAAATTCCATTTTTACTAACTGTGCTGCTCAGAACCAAAGAAAAACTACCTGGAATAAAACTATATACTTGAAGGAGTTTTTCTCATGGTTCCCTTATGAGAATGTAACAAACTGTTGCTGTCATTTATTGTGTCACGAAAATACAAAGCATTATTTTCAGAAACTCTATTTGAAGGTGATGAGTCTCACTTTGAGGCGAGAAGAACTGAAATGCGTCGAGTGTGGCTTTTACAGTATAATGCATTTTGTTGTCCCTATTATGTTATCTTGGGAGAGAGAGAGAGAGAGAGAAAGAGAGAGAGAGAGAGAGAGAGAGAGAGAGAGAGAGAGAGAGAGAGAGAGAGAGAGAGAGAGAGAGAGAGAGAGAGAGAGAGAGAGAGAGAGAGAGAGAGAGAGAGAGAGAAAACTAGCTGGTTATTCATATATTTTGCAAGACTTGTATGTATAATGACACATCAAGATTTCCTCGCTGAGTGTCAGTTAATTAAATCCATTGTGCTCCTTCCAACCCTTCCATCACCGCAGCATCATTATGAAAACTATAAATCATCAATACTGCATCATATCACACCCATAGATTAACCAGGAGACTCATTAATGCATATCAAGGTTCTGTTATTACTTTGTCTTAACGTGTAACTGCAATGTATGTTATATTATTCTATTTTATTTTATTTTCCTAGGAACGTGAAACAAGATAAATGAGCCTCGTTTTCTTCTGCAAGTTTTCAGACACTTCTTATTTCCTTGTTGAAGCATCCCACGAGATCACGTTTACGGTGTGGAAAAAGATGTGCATGCAGCGTGCAGGTAATGTGGCTTTAGTGGTGGGTTAGTGCTTCTTGCGCCTCCACCATCACCACCAGCACCACTACCACCAACACCACCACTACCACCAACACCACCACTACCACCAACACCACCACTACCACTACCAGCAGCAACACCACCACCAGCAGCAACACCAACACCACCAACACCACTACCACCATCACCACCACCACCACTACCAGCAACACCACCGCTACCACCAACACCACCACTACCACTACCACCAGCAACACCACCACCACCACCAGCAGCACCACCACCAACACCACCACTACCACCACCACCACTATCAACACCAACACCACCAGCAACACCACCACCACCACCACCACCACCACTATCACCAGTAACACCACCACCAGCAGCACCACCACCACCACTATCACCACCACCACACCACCACCAGCAACCCCCTTACCAATACCAACACCCCTACGCCATGACAACAACACACTGCATATTGTAGTCACACCCCAAACACCACTTACACTGAAATATTCCCCTCTTCATCCTCCTCCACTTCCTCTCCCTTCGTTATGGGATTCCGGCTCCTCCTCCACCACCATCACCTCCTCACTCTCCTCCTCCTCACCCTCCTGCACGTTCTCGTTCTGCATGCTTCCCCCATCCTCCATTCCCGTCTTCATCGCTTTCCTTTCAACTCTCACTCCTTCCCTTTCCCTCGCCTTCCCTGTCTTCTCTTCCTCGTTTATCTTCTTTCGTGCTAACTAAGTCGTGTGTCAGAGGACGGGCCAGTGGACACTACATGCAGGGGTGGGGAGGGGAATGGGGGGAGGGGTGTAAGAAAGACTGCGGCGTGGTAGGGGCAGGGGAGACAGGGGCGACAGCGGTAAAGGGTAAACAAGGCGCAACAACACTGTAATAAGTCCTGTTTTATCACTGTTGGACAAGGAGGGTAGACAGTTCCTTGTTTACCATTGATTACCACGCTGCGTTCTTTGCTTGTGTGTCTTTTTGGTTCAGAGAGGAATGTTGGCAGGTCTGTTTTGGGCCTGCTGTCGCGTGCGTCGTATGTCAAAAGGCAACATTTCATTTCACAAACTAGCCATCTATGAGTACCTACGTACATACATACATTCATCAATGCTTGTACGTATATAAGATAAGGAGATAAGAACTAAATAGCTGTTATATAGTTTTTTTTAAGTCCTTTGGTCATTCACTCATACGTAGATTGTTAACAGTTCAAACAGACACGAACTAGAATAACAATTCGCAAAATGAAACTATGTATTTTGTTTGGTGTGTAGAAGCAGCAGCAACGCATGACTTACCTTCAAACACTCGCACACATCACGTTATAGCATAGCCAGGTAGTGGGGAGAGAATTCCAGAACATGAGGCTTAAACAATACAATAAAGAGGTGTTCCCGGAGGGAGACAAGGCTGCTTCAACCATCCGAATGAGAGAGACACAGTGAAGCTTTGAACTGCTCGGACCAGGAATACGAACCCTGCCGGCAGCTCAGTTCCCCGTGAGGCGCAGGATGAGGAATTACGGACCCACATTTGCTCCGCCTTCCTCATCACGCAAGTCTGGTGCTGCATACGTCCACAACTCATCTACCGTGTCTGTGAAGGTAATAGTCTTTTCTTTATTCTGCTTTATCATAAACTATTATATTCCTATTTATGCATTTACAAAGTGTTCACGTCGTGCTAGTTAATATGAAATCCCTGAAAGGTGTGTGTGTGTATTATTTTTTCTTAGTATTCAAGTTGTATAAAAGCTATTCGCTCGATGGTATTGTACATTTTTCTTATTTTTCATTTTATACTGTACCACAAGTTTAAGGTATCAAGTGGTCAGTCAGTGTCACAAGACGCAAATAATTGAACAACACTGATAAATAGGCACCTGCGTATCGTAAATATTGACTGATAGTTCTTGGGAAAAATGTTATGGCTTCCCTCTTTGCTCCTCTCTCCTGTGTCTTGCGAAACAGCTTATTGATGGGTTGTTTACACTGTTGGTCTTGTTAACCTTTGACGCATAAAGGGTTGTGCTTTTATCCTAGGATGGGGGGGGGGGGGTAAGGGAGCATGTGTAGGCGTTGTAAGAAAAGATGATAAACAGCTTCATCAATTAATTTTACCTAAGCAACCCCGTGTAATGGGGGATTAGGTGGGTGGGGGCTGGGGTAGACTATTGTTACGACCCTTCCCCCTCCCCTCCCTCATTTCCCCCTCCCCCCTCTCCTCCTTCCCCCCTCCCTCTTTCCCCCTCCTTCTCACTCACTCCGCCCTTCCTCCCTCCTTCCTTTTCTCCTCACATTACCTCCTTCCCCCCTTCCTCCACTTCCCTTCCTCCACTTCCCTCCCCCCTTCCTCCACTTTCCTCACACCTTCCTCCCTCCCTGCCCCCTCCCTCACTCCTCCCCTTCTCACTTCCTTCCCCCTTCCTCCCCCCTTCCTCCACTTCCCCTCCCCTTCCTCCTCCCCTTCCTCCACTTCCCTCTCCCCTTCCTCCCCTTTCCTCCACTTCCCTCTCCCCTTCCTCCCCCCTTCCTCCACTTCCCTCTCCCCTTCCTCCATCCTCACCCCCTTTCTCCCTCCTTACCCCCTTTCCTATCCCTTCGTTCCTCCCTTCCTCTTTTTCCTTCCTTCTCCCCTTCCCTTCTTCCTTCCGTCTCTTCCCACGTCACCAGTTTTTCGCTCCCTGTTATTCCCTCCGCAACCATTTATATCCCTAGCCTGTTCCTATCCACGTCTTGCCTTCATTCATCTCACTTTACTTTTTTTATAGCCATCTCTCATCAAATACTACAAACAAGTTCATTATTTTCACCTCACAACATCACATCACTTCCACCTCACCTCATATCACCCTTAAATCACCCTTAACCCCTTCACGCCCAGATCTTTCCTTTGCTATATAAAATCGTCTGTTGTTAGCTATAAGATTACGAAAACTAACTTAATATACCAAATTAGCTACTGGACAAGGATACTAAACAGGTCATATCTAAAAAATAATACACATATTCATTAAAATCGTCTAATGGTAGCCAAATTACAATGGAAATTACGTTCTGGGCCTCAAGGGGTTACCCATCATCATCTTCACCACCCTATTCCCCATACGAAGACAGCCCTTTTCTAACTCCTTCCTTATTCTCTTAACCCAACCTATCACCTCCACTAATCCTGCTACTACGCTATTATCTCTCCCTATTAGATTCCTGACTACCTCTCTAATTAATCCCTTCACACCCAGATCTTTACTTTGCTATATGAAATCGTCTGTTGATAGCCATAAAATTACGAAAATGTAACTTAATATACCAAATTATTAGTGGACAAGGATATTAAACAGGTCGTATCTATAATATATTGCTGATCTTCATTAAAATCGTCGAATGGTGATTATTTTACAATGAAAAATACGTTCTGGGCCTCAAGGGGTTAACACTCCAACTAGCTCTCTCCTCCTGTCCCCCTTGTTACCTTCCTCTATGTTCCTCTTAATACATTCCACGTTTCAATATCTCTTCTGCCTCAGACGGTATGACTGGAAGAATAAACACGCTGACTCTTGAAAATTGGTGCGGAGAGTTGGAATTCAGGTCTAGTGTTTAAGAGAGAGAGAGAGAGAGAAGAGAGAGAGAGAGAGAGAGAGAGAGAGAGAGAGAGAGGAGGGGGGGATCTAAATGCAGTTAATTTTGTCTGGAGTGACACGTACGTGCCTAATTATATATCTGATGATGGATTACTTCAGGACCATTTTTGCCATTATAGTTTTTTTCTATCATTATTATTATTATTGTAATCATCATTATCAATATTACCATTGCCATTATCAGCATTATTATTATCATTATCATTTACTATTATTATTATTGTTATCATCATCATTATAATAATTATCTAGTATCATTACGTATCACTATCATTACTATTAATTGATACTTTCTTTCGTTTACTAGCCTTGATAATAACAGTTGTAGAAATAAGTTTATGATAATCACGACACAATGCCAGTAATAATTCAAAGCCAAATAACACATGAAAAATATTAGTTATTACGATACAGGATTTATTTCCCCTTCATCAAACAACAGTAGCAAAACACACAGTAATATATAACAGTTACCCTTACCGTGGAGATTAAATCGTTCAGAGTAAAGAAAAGGCATTAAGTTAACGGATAGTGCGAGAGTCATGAGCGTGTGGACCTGAGCGAGCCTGCAGTCACCTTTACGACTCGCGACCATTCATCACGGAGAGATAAACGGTGTCTTCATTACGGGCAGGAGGACCCATAACACTGTATTTTCCTTTGACGTGCCCTTGACCTTGCCCTCCATGCTGTCCTCTCAGCCACACAACGCGCGGCCACGTAGATGAATCATGTTACCTTCCCGTCCCAAGCCACAAAATATGACCCGTGGCGACGTAAGGCGAGGGCGACTCTGGTAGTAAAATTATCCAAGGTAAAGAAAATTGCGGTGTGAAGTCGAGTGTATATCCATTTTACACCCCTGAGACCCAGAATTTTCCTTTGCTATATAATCGTCTTTTTTGTTAGGCATACAATGAGAAAAAAGACTAAAAAAGACCAGAATAACTAGTGGGAGAAAGGATACAAACAGGTCATATCTATAAACAACATGCTCATTAAATAAAAATCATCTAATGGTGGTCAAATTAAAGTGGAAATTACGTTTTGGCCAAGGGTTAAAAGACGAGATGTAGATTGACATGACATCTCAGGTAGATGGCGAGAAGAGAAATCCTTAATTAAACCCCCTTGCAACCAACAAACGAGAAAAACGAAAACATCGCAGCAAAGTTGAAATGATTGCCTCGACGCTTGTGAAAAATTGCCTTCTCCCTATGTAGCAAGTAACACGTTTACAAAACCAACCGCTGCACCATTTTTACATGTCCCGTAACCAGTTTTATGTTGATGGATGGACAGGAGAAAAGAGGGAGAAAAGAGCTGACAACAATCATGCCGAGATAAACAAAGTGCGCGGGAGAAAAGAGCTGACAACAATCAGGCCCAGATAAACAAAGTGCGCGGGAGAAAAGAGCTGACAACAACAGTGGCGTCACCAGGGAAAAAAATTTGGGGGGGGCTTCAGCCCCGGGGTGGTGATGGGCGAGCGCAGCGAACCTATCCAGCTGGGGGGTCGGGAGGTAATTTTGAAAATTAATCAGTTCCAGGGTAATTTTGAGGCCCAAAAAAGAGAAGAAAGTGGAATTAAGCTTTAATTACATGACACATAAATTAATAGAGTTATACCATGCATCATACCATATTAACTAAATACCATATAAATTTAATAACCCAATGCAGGGATCAGCTTGGTTTGGAAGAGGTAACGGAGGTTCTATAGAATATCTCTATAATAGAATATACTTAGTAATTTCAATGTTTGTTAGCAAACATATTTCAACATTTAAATGAAACATCAAACCAATTTTTCTATAAAAGTGTGAAAAATAAGGTTTTGCTCTGGCATGGAAAATTGGATAAATATTCCTTTTTATTGTTTTTGGGTAGCAGGCTACTAGCAGCAATTTTTGGGGGGCTGAGTCCTTGACTTGGGGGGGCTAAGTCCCCCTTAGCCCCCCCGCGGTGACGCCACTGGACAACAATCAGGCCCAGATAAACAAAGTGCGCGGGAGAAAAGAGCTGACAACAATCAGGCCCAGATAAACAAAGTGCGCGGGAGGAAAGAGCTGACAACAATCAGGCCCAGATACAAGTGCCGGAGAAAAAGGCTACAACAATCAGGCCCCGATAAACAATAGTGCGCGAGAAACAGCTGACAATATCGCCCAGATAAAAGTCGCGAGAAGCAGTGACCAACAGCCCATAACAGTACAGCACAGCCAGAGTTGAAATATGCGCAACTCACGTATGCTGTTCCCATGCCACCGCTAACAGTCCCTTGATGTGCACTGCAACTGTCTGCCGTACACCTGTGTGTGTGTGTGTGTGTGTGTGTGTGTGTGTCAATACTTCAACTAAATTAACTGTCTCCCTGTATCAATAAGATTCACACGTTTCTCACTTCATTTAGAGCTGCCAGTGGACTTTCCTTCTTTCCTGACATTTGTTACTGCTGATACCGCTGTTACTGCTGTTTCCGCTGTTAGTGCGGGTTTTGTTGTTGCACCGGTTGTCATGCACTTTCGTCATGCATGGGTTGGAATAATCAGTCGGTTATCTTTCTTGGTTTAATAAAGGATAACAAAGTACTTTCATTCACTTGTAGTGTTCAGGAACTCTCTTTTTCTCTCGTGTTCAACTCGCGTGTAGAATGTTCAAGGTCTATCACTCTGTGTCTCGTGTTCACTGGTGTTCACTGCCTCTCGTGTTCACTGGTAATGTTGATCTTTGCCCACGGTGTCGTGTGGGCAAACTTGCCCACACGACAACGGGTCGCGTGTGGGACTCTACGCACGGTCACGTGTGTGTCTTACGTGGACCAAAAGTTCTCTGCCTCAAGAATGAGACTTTTTTCACATCTAACCTATAACCATGACGTCACGTTTGGGTCATGACTTGGAGGACCTATCATAGACAAGACATGTACTGTTCTCCCTTTTTCTTCAGCCAATCATGAAAGCCAAAGAACTGCTGAAACTACATTTTTGTAATCTAAACCTGAATCTTTTGTGATGACAAGCAGGAAGAATTATCGGTTTCAGAGGAACTCTGGCGTATCTTTTTCTCGCTCTCTCTCTCGCTAATAAATCATTCTAGCTTACTTGTTTCTATCCTTATTCAGACTAAAACACCTATTACACATTTACATACACACACATCACTCGCTGCAGCACCTAATTTAGACCTTGCATGTCCAGGACGAGGAAAAAAGGACTTAATTAATTACATACACGTTAGCGTAGGGAGGGATAAAGGAGATGTAATTAAACTAACGACACGAACAATTCCGACATAAAAACTATTCTTTATTTATTTACTTGGTGTGCTCTTAAATTAAATCATTCATCGTGTTGCATAGTAAGAGGGTTTTGAAGTATGATATGGTGACTCTATGGTGTTGTGATAGTGTGCAGTGGTGCAGGTGGGCGTGTATGGTGGTACAGTGCGATAAATTATACAATGTTTAAATGGGAGAGTTAATGGTGGTGGTAAGGTTAGAGATTATGGTGTACTTGGTATAGTGTGTGTGGTGTATTTGTAGTTGTATTGAAATAGTGTGGTGCGTTGGGGCGTTATGGTGTTTCCTTTGTGATGTTGTGAAATTGAAAGGACTTGGGATGGAGGATCGTATGGTGTTATATAAGGTGAGTGAGGGCGATGTGTCCTTGCCGTAGTGGCGAGGGTGGCTATGAAGGGCGTCATGTGATTTAGATAAGAAAGAAATGTGATACCCTCTCTCTCTCTCTCTCTCTCTCTCTCTCTCTCTCTCTCTCTCTCTCTCTCTCTCTCTCTCTCTCTCTCTCTCTCTCTCTCTCTCTCTCTCTCTCTCTCTCTCTCTCTCTCTCTCTCTCTCTCTCTCTTTCTACCAAAATTCGTATTCATACAGAAAAGGGAAGCGATAAGATCAGTGAGTCACAGTAGGACGGGGAAGGGAGATAAGGCTGCCAGCAGATAATTGGACGGGCTGACGTGAGATAAAAGCCACAAGGGAATGTTATGTTTTGGAAGACCTGAGCTGGGACCAAAGAGATAAGGTCGGTCATTGGGGTGACTCTGGGAATGTCATCACATCAGAGCCCCCTTCCCTTCCCCCTTCCCTTCCCCCCTTCCCTTCCCCCCCTTCCCTTCCCCCCCCGTGTCAACTTTCCTCCGCCATTCACCGTTACAAAATATAGAATGAGTTTTGTAGACGAGATGAGACGAGATGTTTCAAGGAGAATTAGGCCATTGTTCTTAATATAGTACAGTACATATGTGTGTGTGTGTGTGTGTGTGTACGTGTACGTGTGTGTGTGTGTGTGTGTGTGTGTGTGTGTGTGTGTGTGTGTGTGTGTGTGTGCGTGCGTGCGTGTGTTGGCTGGTGTTTGTAACGCTGGACTCAAGTTGTTATTGTGATTTTGTGTAAATGTGTAACGCTTGGAAGGTTGTGTGTGTGTATTCATCTAGTTGGATTCATCTAGTTGTATTTTACAGGGCCAGAGCAACGCTCGTATGGCCCCGTCTCCATATCAACATTTTTATCATTCATCCTTAGTGCTTAGTGTTGGCCGAAGCCACCACCCCGGGAGGGGGGTCATAAGCCCCCGGCTGACACCCGGTACCCATTTACTGCTGGGTGGACAGGGGCTGGGGTTTTAAGGAAACAGCCCATATGTTTCCGCTCCGCCCGGGGATCGAACCCGGGACTTCTCGGTTGTGAACCGAGCTTGCTAACCACTACACTACGATGTACCCTATGTACTGTGTGTGTGTGTGTGTGTGTGTGTGTGTGTGTGTGTGTATGTGTTGTGTGTATGTGTATGTGTATGTATCGTTACCCATTAGTCGTGTGGAGGGATGATGGTAAAGATATAATCCATTTTTGTACATTTTCTAATCAACTTAACAAAGTACATGAATATTGTATCGTGGATTTTCAAACAAAAATATAATCAGATTTCACACCGATCATTGGTCACCATGACAACCATATCAGAGCGTGAGGTCGTGAGGTGGGTTATCACAAAAGTTCACTCACGCACAGTAAAATTACGCTCAAGTTCATTTTCCCGCTTCCCTTCCCCGCGCCCGTTCACTTGACATCCTCCAAGCCCTCGCCCGTAAATATTAGGAGCAGGGGCGCGGCATGAATTATTATGTGAAGAGCATTTCATACAGTTTGAGTAATCACTCTAGTTAAGTGGATTTAATCATTTACCTTTAGGATTACGTTCTATTTACACTGGTGAGTTCAAATCATAGAGTGAATACGTGACTTATATTGTCAAGAGGTTGTAGAAAATTATAACATTATTTGACGTGTTGAGAGTTGTCACACTGGAAATCAAGTACGTAGGAAATCACATACATATATGGACAAAGGGACGTAGACAAAGAGATCACTCAGGAAACCCGTACTACCTTAACGTATCCACCTTTTAAGCCATATGTGCAATTAATAACTGTTTAAATAAATAAAATAAAATAAAAAACGATCGAGAACCCCGGTAGAGGAGGAGGACAGCTCAGCCGGCGTCCATAGGTGCGGCGAGCCTCCCTCTGTTCCCACCCTGCACGGGAGCCTCGAGGCGCGGCAGCCACTACGTCGTCTTCTGAGTCTTAAGAGCCGTCTTTGTCGCATTCATCTTCTCCAGCACCTGAAAAGAGGCGATAGACGTCATAGCGGCCCGGCATAACGTTCCCCTTGCAGAGAGGAAGGCTATTATTACCATTGGAAATTGGATCCTCGCGCCCCGTAAAGAGAAGATTTAAGTAACTCGTATTCAGCTAGATAGCGGCGCCGCGTGTCTAAAAAAGTTTCGT
This sequence comes from Chionoecetes opilio, assembly GCA_016584305.1. NCBI lineage: Eukaryota > Metazoa > Arthropoda > Malacostraca > Decapoda > Majidae > Chionoecetes > Chionoecetes opilio. Next base: position 260,856 of record JACEEZ010002922.1, on the reverse strand, counting down.
GTGTTTCGTCCTCACTCTTACTCGTATCAAGATCTTTTATAGACTTTTTTTTTTTTCTCTGTAAAAGACCTTGACTCGTATCATGACCTTGGTTTGGGGGTCGGAGGTGTTTTGGTGGCCATCCTTGAAAACTTGAGAATATTATCATTTCCATTACAGAATCTATTTAGGACAGGCTCAAGATATATTTATTTTGCTAGTGTTGGCCTCACCCGCCTCTCCCTCACCTGTTTTGGAATGCTCTTGGTGTCTGGCGGGAGCGGTGCCGGGAAGGGGTCGGGGTGGGTGATGCCGTAGGGCCGCAGGTGGTACAGCAGGTACTCCAACATGTACATTTTGCTGGTGTCGACGTAGTGGAAGGTGACGGCGGTGTCCGAGCAGCACTCCAAACCCTGGCGGACACAGCATGGAGGCAACTTTTAATTAAATGCAGTCGTGGGCGTTGCGATAAGTAAAGCGATAATGCGATAAAGCGATAATATCGCTTTAACCGAAAATTTACCGCTTATCGTTTATCGCAAGACCGGAAAAACTTATCGCTTATATTTATCGCTTTCAAATTTCCCGCGATAAATCCAGCGATAAAGTAGAAGACGAAAAACCGTTACGGCGGGAGGTTACAGGCTCATTGTTACGCGGCAAACAGATGCGGCCAGGCGCCTGGCGGCCCGCGCTTCTGTTGTCAGTTTCTTTGAATAGCAGCCCCCCAAACTGGACGCATCTGATCTCAGCTCTGTGTTTCATTGTGCTACCAGCGATCCAAAGCTTCTTTGTGTGTTATAACTTATATATACTTAATTCTTATTGTATATTGCTATCTTAACTAAATATCTAATTAATATATATTAGTTTTATATATTTTTTGCGTTTTGAGGTGCGCCTCGCGCGTGCCTCCCGTTCGTACGAACGTCGCGTGATTTTGTGTTTTAACTTTTCCTTTTCAGGAAATCGTTTAGGTTTTTGCGTTTTATATTGCGTTATTAATTAGTGTCGCGGCGGGCGCGCTTCATTGTTCGAGAATAGTGAATTTAATGATTAGTGAGTGTCAAGATGTCAGGCAAGAGGACAGTGGAGGACTTTTTCCGCGTGGAGGCCAGCAGCAGTGATGTGAATAATTAATAAAAGTAATAAAATGTTAATTTCGGGTCCTTTAGTCTTTTATTAAGTAATATATGGTGTTTTAAGTGTAAAAAAGAGGTTTTTAAATGCATAAGTAGCAAAAATAGAGTATTTTTGGATTTATCGCAGGATTTATCGCTTATCGCTTTAAGGTATTTTGGAAATTTATCGCTTTATCGTTATAGGACTTAGCGGAAAAATTTATCGCTTTATCGTTATCGCTTTATCGCAAAATTTATCGCTGCCCACCACTGATTAAATGTTGTTAAGGTCAGGTGTCGCGCGAAAGGAGATAGATGGAGGTGGAGGAATCCTGGCGCAGTAACTGTCTCTCTGAAAGCTCAGATGGTTTGAGGGTAATTAATGGTCCTCCTAAATTCATTACCGTATATCAAAACTTAATTGATACTTTATTCTTCCCCTCGCGTGGATTTCTGCTTATAATAATGGCCTCGTCAATTTTCACACTTATCATGGATATTGCTGTAGTTGTGATCGAATCTGCATGTAATTATGACTGTAAAATTCCTCTCGAAAATTTGATTAAACAATGCAAGTGCCATGCCTTTTATGGTACTCCGTAGTGTAGGGGAAGCACGCTCGGTTCACAACCGAGAAGTCCCGGGTTCGATCCCCGGGCGGAGCGGAAACAGTTGGGCTGTTTCCTTAAAACCCAAGCCCCTGTCCACCCAGCAGTGAATGGGCACCGGTTGTTAGCCGGGGTTTTGTAACCCGCCTCCCGGGGTGCTGGCTTCGGCCAACACTATAAGCACTAGCAGACAGCTCTCTAGGGGTAGTCTGAGAGAGAGCTGTCTGGTTACAGTGGAGATCCATCTCAGCTGCGTCGATAACTGACGAAATTCTTCAAACATCAAAATTCAAACATCAAACACCATGCATGTACTTTCAAATATTTTTAAGTCTACGCTTAAATTAATCGTTTTTTAAAGAATGAATTAAAAGTATAGAAAATAAAGTTTTAGCATTAACTATTATAAAGTTTCACGCTTCCCTGCAAATGACGCAATGGCAGTTAATCAAGGGTTATGTATGATATGTGCAGAGTGCAGAGAGATGTTACTTACCTCCATAGTAAGATATTATTTATTTAGCACTAAGAAACAACACAACCTGCCAACACATCCGCTGAAACCCAGAAACAGACCGTTCCGCAACACCCCAGAAGTTATCCTTGTCATTAGTATATTCAACAAACACAGGGCGTCTCCATCCTCTCCCCTAGCACACAGGACGTCCCCACAACACACATGGCTCCAACACCCATCAAACTCACGGTGTCAGGCTTGTAGTAGACGTAGTCATTGTACCATTTGGGGACGCCGCCCATGAGATGTGTGGAGGGCGTGAAGGGGAAGAAACGCCCTCGGCCAGGCTGTCCCGCGAGTCACCCGCCATCACGCCCACGTTATACCAAACACTTGCCTGCAGGGAGGAAGGTCAGGTCAGGAGGTCAGTGAGTAGAAGGTGAAAGGAAGGAATGTTTGCCAAGGTCACGGGACATTCCATTGTAGACTTTGTTTTTTTCTTGTTGAGTTGCGGGTTAACGTTTTGTTTATCGTGATCTGAGGCCTCGAAAGGGAAGGAGGGTGTCAACATTTCCTGCTTCACTGGAGATAGGTGATGATAGTTATAAAGCAAGAAAACCATATACATATACGTTAAATGCAGTGGCGTACCCAGAAAATTGAAAAGGGGGGGCCAATATATATATATATATATACTAGCCGCAAAGCCGCCCTCCGGGCGGACTTTTTGGCTAGCTCCTGCGGAGGGCTATTGGTGGGCCTTCGGCCCACCACCTGTGTTTGGTGGGCCTTCGGCCCACCAAACATGGACTCTCCAGATAGCCCCTTCTAACTTTCCTGAAATCATGGATGTAGAAATGTATGTATTCCCCCCACCCATTCACTCACCCATTACCCATCACCCCCCACCCATTCACTCACCCATTACCCATCACCCCCCACCCATTCACTCACCCATTACCCATCACCTCCCACCCATTCACTCACCCATTACCCATCACCCCCCACCCATTCACTCACCCATTACCCATCACCACACACCCATTCACTCACCCATTACCCATCACCCCCCACCCATTCACTCACCCATTACCCATCACCTCCCACCCATTCACTCACCCATTACCCATCACCACACACCCATTCACTCACCCATTACCCATCACCCCCCACCTATTCCCTCACCCATCACCCATCACCCCCCACCCATTCACTCACCCATCACCCCACACCCATTACCCCACCCATTCACTCACCCATTACCCATCACCTCCCACCTATTCCCTCCCCCATCACCCATCACCCCCAACCCATCACCCCCCACCCATTCACTCACCCATCACCCCACACCCATTACCCCACCCATTCACTCACCCATTACCCATCACCCTACATCAAGGCTTCCTCAATTCTCGCAACCCACTTTTGTTTTCACAATTATCGCTAATAGGCTGCTAAAAAAAAAGAAAAAAAAAAGTGATCGGATCATCTCATAATTGGGCTTATGACCTTCCCCTGGTCAACCTGATTCCAAAAATGTGCCATATGAGGTGTTTGCGCCACGGGGGGCGGAACCTATACCACACACACACACACAGACAGACAGACAGACAGACAGACAGACACACTTTCGCTTATATTATTATAGTATATATATATATATATAAATATATAAATATATATATAAATATATAAATATATATATATATATATATATATATATATATATATATATATATATATATATATATATATAAGCCGCAAAGCCGCCCTCCGGGCGGACTTTTTGGCTAGCTCCTGCGGAGGGCTATTGGTGGTGGGCCTTCGGCCCACCACCTGTGTTTGGTGGGCCTTCGGCCCACCAAACACGGACTCTCCAGATAGCCCCTTCTAACTTTCCTGAAATCATGGATGTAGAAATGTATGTATTACCCCCACCCATTCACTCACCCATTACCCATCACCCCCCACCCATTCACTCACCCATTACCCATCACCCCCCACCCATTCACTCACCCATTACCCATCACCACACACCCATTCACTCACCCATTACCCATCACCCCCCACCTATTCCCTCACCCATCACCCATCACCCCCAACCCATCACCCCCCACCCATTCACTCACCCATCACCCCACACCCATTACCCATCACCCCACCCATTCACTCACCCATTACCCATCACCCTACATCAAGGGTTTTTCCTCAATTCTCGCAACCCACTTTTTTTCACAATTATCGCTAATAGGCTGCTAAAAAAAAAAAAAAAAGTGATCGGATCATCTCATAATTGGGCTTAAAACCTTCCCCTGGTCAACCCGGTTCCAAAAATGTTTCATATGAGGTGATTGCGCCACGGGGGGCGGAACCTATACCAGACACACACACACACACACACACACACATACACACACACACACACACACACAGACAGACAGACAGACAGACAGACACACTTTTGCTTATATTTACTATTACCCATCACCCCCCACCTATTCCTCACCCATCACCCATCACCCCCAACCCATCACCCCCCACCCATTCACTCACCCATCACCCAACACCCATTACCCATCACCCCACCCATTCACTCACCCATTACCCATCACCCTACATCAAGGTTTCCTCAATTCTCGCAACCCACTTTTTTTCCACAATTATCGCTAATAGGCTGCTAAAAAAAAAAAAAAGTGATCGGATCATCTCATAATGGACCCTACCCATAACTACGTCACGGTTTGTTTACATCGGTGCATTGTGGGGATAAGGCGGGGTCGCCGCGGATGGACCTACGAAGGGAAAACTACGGCGATGGAAGAATTTTGCGCGAAATTGATATTCCAGGTGCTATTATTACTGTGCTCTGTTCTCGCTGACAACACTATAGAGAAGACCTGAGGTAATGGCTGATGTGGAGAGGCTTCTAAACCAAGAAAACAGAGTAACAACAGAGCCTCGTCAAAAGGTAAGCAGCTGGTAGGTACGTAATGTGTCCCTACCACTTGCTTACTTGTTAATGAGACTCTGCTGTGACTGTTTTCCTGGTTTAGAAGCCTTTGCACATCAACCATCACCTCAGGTCTTCTCTATGTTGTCAGCGAGCACGGAAATATAGCACCTGGAATATCAATTTCGCCCAAAACAACTCGAAATTTTTTCATCGTCGTAGTCTTCTCTTTGTAGGTTGTACATATTCATGTTTATGATAGTATTAAAATACCTTATTAATTGAGTTCCTTTTGTTGTCTTTCCTCATAATAAGTAGTGGTACATCATGGTTTAAGTGTTACTTGACGAGCCAATGAATACTCTTGAGTCTATACCAACATCACCAACCTTTGTTTTGATTTATCTTATTACTCCATCCATAAACAAGTTGCATAACCACCGTGACATTACCCATCATTGCCTCATGGTACCTGGTACTGTCGTCTACCGATATTTTTATCCCTACACAAATCGGGAAAACTCGCCGACGGTAATGGCTAGGTTAGATTTTGCTTTGATTTATCTTATTACTCCATCCATAAACAAGTTGCATAATCACGGTGACATTACCCATCCTTGCCTCATGGTACCTGGTACTGTCGTCTACCGATATTTTTATCCCTACACAAATTGGGAAAACTCGCCGACGGTAATGGTTAGGCTAGGTTACCGTTAGGTTAGGTAAAGGTCAGTTAGGTTAGGTATTCATAATCACAGGTAAAAGCTTATTAGTTATACATACATACTCCACTCCATACACACTCTTTAACCCTTCAATACAAGCCACATTCCCTCCCGGTCTACTCTGTCATATGATTTGGTATTAGTCCAGATGAACACTGAACTCACTTTGGTGGACGAAACTATTTTTTTCTGGTGTGTTTTGATGTGTTTTGAATGAATATGCTAACCGTTTCTGTCGCAATTTTTTTATTTATTTATTATTTTCCATAAATGAAAAAAAGAAAAAGAACCTAAACCTAACCTAACCTAACCTTTACCTATACCTAACCTAACCCATACATAACCTATACCTAACCTAACCTTTACCTAAAAAAAAAAAAAAAAACTAACCTTTACCTAAAAAAAAAAAAAAAAAAAATTGCGACAGATGTGGTGAGCAGATTCATTCAAAACACATAAAAACACACCAGAAAAAAATAGTTTCGTCCACCAAAGTGAGTTTGGTGTTCATCTGGACTAATACCAAATCAGAGTAGACTCAGAGATCAGACAGAGTAGACTGGGAGGGAATGTGGGATGTATTGAAGGGTTAAAGAGTGTGTATGGAGTGGAGTATGTATGTATAACTAATAAGCTTTTACCTGTGATTATGAATGCCTAACCTAACTGACCTTTACCTAACCTAACCATTACCGTCGGCGAGTTTTCCCGATTTATGTAGGGACGAGCATTTCGGTAGACGAGAGTACCAGGTACCATGAGGCAAGGATGGGTAATGTCACCGTGGTAATGCAACTTGTTTATGGATGGAGTAATAAGATACATCAAAGCAAAATCTAACCTAGCCATTACCGTCGGCGAGTTTTCCCGATTTGTGTAGAGATAAAAATATCGGTAGACGACAGTACCAGGTACCATGAGGCAAGGATGGGTAATGTCACCGTGGTTATGCAACTTGTTTATGGATGGAGTAATAAGATAAATCAAAGCAAAATCTAACCTAGCCATTACCGTCGGCGAGTTTTCCCGATTTGTGTAGGGATAAAAATATCGGTAGACGACAGTACCAGGTACCATGAGGCAAGGATGGGTAATGTCACGGTGGTTTAATGTCACCACTTGTTTATGGAATAAGATATATCAAAGCAAAGGTTGGTGATGTTGGTATAGACTCAAGAGTATTCATTGGCTCGTCAAGTAACACTTAAACCATGATGTACCACTACTTATTATGAGGAAAGACAACAAAAGGAACTCAATTAATAAGGTATTTTAATACTATCATAAACATGAATATGTACAACCTACAAAGAGAAGACTACGACGATGAAAAAATTTCGAGTTGTTTTGGGCGAAATTGATATTCCAGGTGCTATATTTCCGTGCTCGCTGACAACATAGAGAAGACCTGAGGTGATGGTTGATGTGCAAAGGTTTCTAAACCAGAAAAACAGTCACAGCAGAGTCTCATTAAGAAGTAAGCAAGTGGTAGGGACACATTACGTACCTACCAGTTGTTTACCTTTTGACGAGGCTCTGTTGTGACTCTGTTTTCTTGGTTTAGAAGCCTCTGCACATCAGCCATTACCTCAGGTCTTCTCTATAGTGTTGTCAGCGAGAACAGAGCACAGTAATATAGCACCTGGAATATCAATTTCGCGCAAAATAGCTCGAAATTCTTCCATCGCCGTAGTTTTCCCTTCGTAGGTCCACCCGCGACGACCCCGCCTTATCCTCACAATGCACCGATGTAAACAAACCGTGACGTAGTTATGTCTGGGGCCCATTGGGCTTAAAACCTTCCCCTGGTCAACCCGGTTCCAAAAATGTGCCATATGAGGTGATTGCGCCACGGGGGGCGGAACCTATACCAGACACACACACACATACACACACACACACACCACACACACACACACACACACACACACACACACACACACACACACACACACACACACCACACACACACACACAGACAGACAGACAGACAGACACACTTTCGCTTATATTTACCATTACCCATCACCCCCCACCTATTCCCTCACCCATCACCCATCACCCCCAACCCATCACCCCCCACCCATTCACTCACCCATCACCCCACACCCATTACCCATCACCCCACCCATTCACTCACCCATTACCCATCACCCTACATCAAGGTTTCCTCAATTCTCGCAACCCACTTTTTTTTCACAATTATCGCTAATAGGCTGCTAAAAAAAAAAAAAAAGTGATCGGATCATCTCATAATTGGGCTTAAAACCTTCCCCTGGTCAACCCGGTTCCAAAAATGTTTCATATGAGGTGATTGCGCCACGGGGGGCGGAACCTATACCAGACACACACACACACACACACACACACACACACACACACACAGACAGACAGACAGACAGACACACTTTCGCTTATATTTACCACTAGCCGCAAAGCCGCCCTCCGGGCGGACTTTTTGGCTAGCTCCTGCGGAGGGCTATTGGTGGTGGGCCTTCGGCCCACCAAACACGGACTCTCCCAGATATCCCCTTCTAACTTTCCTGAAATCATGGATGTAGAAATGTATGTATTCCCCCCACCCATTCACTCACCCATTACCCATCACCCCCCACCCATTCACTCACCCATTACCCATCTACCCCCCACCCATTCACTCACCCATTACCCATCACCACACACCCATTCACTCACCCATTACCCATCACCCCCCACCTATTCCCTCACCCATCACCCATCACCCCCAACCCATCACCCCCCACCCATTCACTCACCCATCACCCCACACCCATTACCCATCACCCCACCCATTCACTCACCCATTACCCATCACCCTACATCAAGGTTTCCTCAATTCTCGCAACCCACTTTTTTTTCACAATTATCGCTAATAGGCTGCTAAAAAAAAAAAAAAAGTGATCGGATCATCTCATAATTGGACTTAAAACCTTCCCCTGGTCAACCCGGTTCCAAAAATGTGCCATATGAGGTGATTGCGCCACGGGGGGCGGAACCTATACCAGACACAGACACTCTTGTTTGTTTTCTTGTTTGTTTTGTTTAGAGGATAATGCCTCAGAGCCATAGTGATCTACCGCTGCTGCATATTAGTGTTGGCCGAAGCCACCACCCCGGGGGGGGAGGTTACAAACCCCCGGCTGGCACCAGGTACCCATTCACTGCTGGGTGGACAGGGGCTAGGGATTTAAGAAAGACCACCCATCTATCTTTCGCTCCGCCCGGGGATCGAACCCGGGACTTCTCGGTTGTAAGCCGAGCGTGCTAACCACTACACTACAGAGTTCCCATACATAGACACACACACACACACACACACACACAGACAGACAGACAGACAGACACACTTTCGCTTATATTTACCATTACCCATCACCCCCCACCTATTCCCTCACCCATCACCCCCAACCCATCACCCCCCACCCATTCACTCACCCATCACCCCACACCCATTACCCATTCACTCACCATTACCCATCACCCTACATCAAGGTTTCCTCAATTCTCGCAACCCACTTTTGTTTTCACAATTCTCGCTAATAGGCTGCTAAAAAAAAAAAAAAAAAGGGATCGGATCATTTCATAATTGGGCTTAAAACCTTCCCCTGGTCAACCCGGTTCCAAAAATGTGCCATATGAGGTGATTGCGCCACGGGGGGCGGAACCTATACCAGACACACACTCACACACACACACACACACACACACAGACAGACAGACAGACAGACACACTTTCGCTTATATTTACCATTACCCATCACCCCCCACCTATTCCCTCACCCATCACCCATCACCCCCAACCCATACACCCCCACCCATTCACTCACCCATCACCCCACACCCATTACCCATCACCCCACCCATTCACTCACCCATTACCCATCACCCTACATCAAGGCTTCCTCAATTCTCGCAACCCACTTTTGTTTTCACAATTCTCGCTAATAGGCTGCTAAAAAAAAAAAAAAAAAAAAGTGATCGGATCATCTCATAAGTGGGCTTATGACCTTCCCCTGGTCGACCCGATTCCAAAAATGTGCCATATGAGGTGTTTGCGCCACGGGGGGCGGAACCTATACCACACACACACACACACAGACAGACAGACAGACAGACAGACAGACACACTTTCGCTTATATTATTATAGATATATATATATTATTTATTCTTTCTTTTTTTTTTTTTTTTTCTGCTCCCAGGATTTTTGCAAGCACAGCGATCCCATACAGCTTGGGGATTCGGGTTAGGCTAATTTGTGTTTGTATTTTGGTACATACATGCATTGATACATACATTCTGCATTTCAGAACTTTGTTGGTAGCATATACGTACAACATAAATCTGAGGGATATAAATAATCTGAAAAAGTACTAATTTCTTAAATGTTAAATTTAAAAGTACTCATTTCCCTATTATTTTCGTTTAATAAATATATTTATTTAATATTATTTATTATTTGCACAAGGGGAGAGCCATGGCCTCATGCCGCCCCCCCCCTCCCCCCCCCCGTACATAAACTGCACCTGATAATAGTAATAAGACTAATGCAAATAAAAAGAATAATGATAATGATGATAAAATAATAATGGTAATAATGATAGTAATAAGAATGATGACTGGCTTTGAACTTTAACAACACACACTGCATAAGTGAATAGAGGCGACATAACCACACACACAGGTAACAAAATGACCCTTACAAATACAGGTCTCAAGGCATCACTTACCCATTTCGACATCTTCGGCCCAAGTGTTCTGTTCCTTGCACTTGGTCTTATTGGGCAGCGACTCCACCACGAACATTCGCAACGCCTCACGACTCAGCACGTATCCACCTCCTGAATCAAGGTACAAATAATGAACCCAAAGGCCAAAGGGAATAAATACAGTAAGACAACACTCCTCGCCTCCTTTACTACCATGATGTACTCTTACGTCTGGTCAAGGTTAAGTAAAAAAAGTTATTCTACAAGAAACTCTACATGCACCTGAGCCCTGTTTATGAGTGGTATTGCTTCTTAGCTTAGTAATTCTCCAAATGACGCCAGACTGGTAGGGTCACATATTCCCGTTCTCTATGCGAGTATGTGGTTTACGAGTGAAGACGCTTGGCTGTAGCTCCGAAACTAACCATAGGATTTTCTCTAATATACCCTAATTGTGATTCCCACTTAATGTTACTCTACAATGGCGGAGAAAACTTAACCTACCCTATCCGTAACCTAACGTAACCTAGCCTGAAGTGTTCAAGAGTAAACGCCACATACTCTTCCAGAAAACGGGAGTATGCGGTAGGGTCACTGAGTTTACGGGAATAATGAGTTTATCTTCTAATCTTATCACCTCGGAAATATCACTCCCACTTAGTCAGAGTACGAGTGTAGAAAATGTCCCCGATAATAGAATGAGGATTCCGAGGATTAAGGAAGTGTTACAGCCGTATACTGCCACTCATGAAATATTTGCAAGATATCGTCTTTTTTACCTTTCGAGGGTTGAAAAGGTAAGCAACCATTTACACCAACGACCACCCAAGCCTTGATTATCATCGTGTGTACACAAAGGGAAGAGGACGAGTTCTATCCATACGCTCTTAATCTGTCTCTATGCAGACTTCGGATGTGACTTGAAAACTGGGGGGAGGGGGTCACTCACTCCCTGACTCAAGAACAGATCCCATCAAGGCTAGTTACTTTTCGCTCCTGTCCATAACATTTGAAAAATGACAGAACCCATCAAAATGTGTTATATTATTTTCATGATTTCGGGAGCGTGTTTCACCTGTCACAGCTGTGCGACGCGTGACAACAAGGCAGCGGAGGTCACCACTGCAGGTGAGGTATTGAAAACCACAAACAGACTGTCGCTTACCTATATTTTCCTCTCCTTCTCCACCTTTTACTTTTGATCCTCCCTTCCTTCTCCCCCTTTCTTTTTCTCTTCTTCTCCCTTTTACTTTTTCCCCTCCTCCCACTTTACTGTGTTACCTACCTTCCTCTCCCTCGTTACTTTATCCCACCTCTTCCCCCTTTACTTTCTCCTCTCCTTCTCCCCCTTTTACTTTTATCCTCCTCCTTCTCCCCCTTTTACTTTTATCCTCCCTTCCTTCTCCCCCTTTTACTTTTATCCTCCCTTCCTTCTCCTCCTTTTACTTTTATCCTCCCTTCCTTCCCCCTACTTATCCTACCTTCCTTCTCCCCTTTTACTTTATCCTCCCTTCCTTCTCCCCCTTTTACTTTTATCCTCCCTTCCTTCTCCCCCTTTTACTTTTATCCTCCCTTCCTTCTCCCCCTTTTACTTTTATCCTCCCTTCCTTCTCCCCCTTTTACTTTTATCCTCCCTTCCTTCTCCCCCTTTTACTATTATCCTCCCTTCCTTCTCCCCCTTTTACTTTTATCCTCCCTTCCTTCTCCTCCTTTTACTTTTATCCTCCCTTCCTTCTCTCCCTTTTACTTTTATCCTCCCTTCCTTCTCCCCTTTTTACTTTTCTCCTCCCTTCCTTCTCCCCCTTTTACTTTTATCCTCCCTTCCTTCTCCATTTCTCTCTCTCCATTTCTTATTGTTTTGCCTTTCATTCTCCATTCTAAGCTTCAGGCAAGTACAACCGGTTTATGGCATTCTGATAGTGTTTGAGCCGCTGTGGGATAGTCACTTGCCTCCACTCATGTATCCTTGCTTGGTGAACTTGTTGAAGCGTGAGCCAAAATAGATCGGGTAGTGGGGATCGTAGGAGTTGAGCATGTAGCGCATGTTCTCCATAACCACGTACCTGCGAAGAGTTCAGTAGTTAAGATATATAGCCGTCGAGATATCAGCATGAAAAAATCCATTGGCGTGTTTCCTTATTGCGATGAAATACTTAACAACAATGGAAAGACATCTAATATGTATAGTCTATCATCATCAATCTCTGTTTGATTCTTGTCTAGTAACTGTATTTCATATTTTTCTTCCATCACTAGCAATAAATCTTTAATCACATCGAGTGGCAGGATTCAGAAAAGCTATCATGGCTGAGTCCTCTCGGCGGGCAGTGGCAGTATATACAGACAGATTGGTCATAAAACGCTACTTACGTGTCGTCGTCAGCCTTGAAGAACCAGTCGTATTCGCCAAAGTGGTGGTCGTAAAGGTACTTGAAAGCTGCCTTGGTCTTGGCCCAAAGATGGTCCCTCCCGTCGCCCACCCCGAGATCGATGGCCCCGAGGAGGGAGTCTGAGGAACATAAGAACATAAGAAAATAAGGAAGCTACAAGAGGCCATGAGACCTACACGAGGTAGTTCCTGTTACTTAACTCTACCTACATCCACCTCTCTTCCCTATCCATGAATTTATCCAGACTCCTTTTAAAGACCCCTATAGACTCCGCATTGACCACCTGACGACTGAGTTCATTCCAATCATTCACCACCCTATTTGTGAACCAGTTTCTCCCAATTTCCATTTTCAATGTCCAAATCTACGCTTTTCCAGCTTGAATCCGTTACTTCTTGTTCTACCTACTACTTCTACTTAGGAGAGGATTGTTTTGTGCAGATATAAACATTCACTTCTGATCTCGGTAGCCTTGTGTTAATCATCTAAGATAATGCATTTGACATGGCTCGGGGCGGTAAAGATTCATGATTTCGCTATGAAAGCCAGTATAAATCTTCCGGTTTAGTGGGTTTGATAAAGAGCGCTCAGAAAGATTAATCTATCATAACCATTAATGTAGTAAGCCACAAACGAAAGACTGGTGCAATGCTTTTTATAACATTTGTATAATTTGTGTATGAAAATAATATACGATGTATTACAGTACTTCCAGCGTCTGAAGTAAAGCAATATTGTGTTCAGCCGTGTCATTGCATTTTCCAAAGTTAGATATATGCACTGCATTGCAAACTTAACGACAAGATCTGATATGACTAAATTTGAACTCTATCGATAATAAACATCACCAAATATTTGTTGTTCGCGCAATTGGCAATAAATGTCGATTGAAAACAATACAAGCCACTTTTTCTGTGAAGGAAGTTATCGCAACACGTCCACCAGGAAACCACCACGACCAAGACGACAGAGGCTTTATCTGTATACTCGCGGTACTGCATCGCCAATCAGTTCACCTATGATTCTGTCAGTCAGCAGTCATCCTTATCATTTTGATGGAAATACTGCTTGAACTATAATCAGACTTAGCCTTCAAGTAAACTGGGGAAGATCTAAATTTGCCTTAAATTCAGATTGTCATGGAAATTCATATAAAGTCATGGAAATACATTTAACTAGTCATAGAAATTCAGATTGTCATCGAAATTTTGATAAAATATAGGAAATTTCAACTAAATCATGGAAATTCTTATAAAGATCATAGAAATTTTGTCATGGAAATTTAGACACAATCATGGAAATTCAAATAAAGTCATGGGAACAGTTAAAGCCATGGAAACTCATAAAAAGTCATGGAAACTCATAATAAAGCAATGGAAACTCATAAAAAGCCTTGAAAACTCATAAAAAGCCATGGAAACTCATAAAATAGCCATGGAAACTCATAAAATAGCCATGGAAACTCATAAAATAGCCATGGAAACTCATAATAAAGCCATGGAAACTCATAAAATAGCCATGGAAACTCATAATAAAGCCATGGAAACTCATAAAATAGCCATGGAAACTCATAATAAAGCCATGGAAACTCATAAAAAGCCATGGAAACTCATAATAAAGCCATGGAAACTCATAAAAAGCCATGAAAACTCATAAAAAGTCATGGAAACTCATAAAATAGCCATGGAAACTCATAAAGCAATGGAAACTCATAAAAAGCCATGGAAACTCATAAATAAAGCCATGGAAAAACTCATAAAATAGCCATGGAAACTCATAAAAAGCCATGGAAACTCATAAAAAGCCATGGAAACTCATAAAAAGCCATGAAACTCATAATAAAGCCATGGAAACTCATAATAAAGCCATGGAAACTCATAAAAAGCCATGGAAACTCATAAAAAGCCATGGAAACTCATAAAATAGCCATGGAAACTCATAATAAAGCCATGGAAACTCATAATAAAGCCATGGAAACTCATAAAGCATGGAAACTCATAAAAAGCCATGGAAACTCATAAAATAGCCATGGAAACTCATAAAAAGCATGGAAACTCATAAAAAGCATGGAAACTCATAAAAAGCCATGGAAACTCATAAAATAGCCATGGAAACTCATAATAAAGCAATGGAAACTCATAAAAAAGCCATGAAAACTCATAAAAAAGCCATGGAAACTCATAAAATAGCCATGGAAACTCATAAAAAGCAATGGAAACTCATAAAAAGCCATGGAAACTCATAAAATAGCCATGGAAACTCATAAAAAGCAATGGAAACTCATAAAAAGCCATGGAAACTCATAAAAAGCCATGGAAACTCATAAAAAGCCATGGAAACTCATAAAAAGCCATGGAAACTCATAAAAAGCCATGGAAACTCATAAAAAGCCATGGAAACTCATAAAAGCCATGGAAACTCATAAAAAGCATGAAACTCATAAAAAGCCATGGAACTCATAAAAAGCCATGGAAACTCATAAAAAGCCATGGAAACTCATTAAAAAGCCATGGAAACTCATAAAAAGCCATGGAAACTCATAAAAGCCATGGAAACTCATTAAAAAAGCCATGGAAACTCATAAAAAGCCATGGAAACTCATTAAAAAGCCATGGAACTCATAAAAGCCATGGAAACTCATAAAAAGCCATGAAAACTTAGAAAAAGACATATAACTCATATAAACCAGGGAATCAGTTTTGAGCTCATGAAGATCAGTTGTGCAATCGCTTGCCCCATGTGGACCTTGACTAATCGCCTTTTCTCGTGTGTACTCGGGCCGCGTCAAGACCCACACACACGGAACCTCTTCAAACAGCGCGCGCCTCCACAACCCTCACCTGCGTAACATTAAAAACCATGTGAATAAAAACATAAGTCTCGTAACATTACGCTACGTTGAGCAATGCCTACCTAGTAACACTAAAGTCGCCAGACAACCGTTTTCTTTGGATATTTTACAGGGACTGTGGTTGCGGATCCTACTTCACGTTTCTACGTGCCGATTCAGGAAAGTTACAAGGGGTTATTCTAAAAGGTCCATGTCATTATCGTCTTATCTGTGTCATACATTGGCTAATAAATGAACAAATTACATAAACTAAAACGAGTGGCGACTCTCTCTCTATGTCTAAACACACCCCTCCCCCGACGGGGTGGGGGTTGATTTTCATTGTTCTTTGTATCATATATTTCCATATGGTTTGGAAAGAAGATCTGAAAGAGTAAAAGATCATATTGTCTCCTATGTTGTACTCTGTTTATATGCAGTATTGGGAAATTGAGAGAATAAAACAGATGGCTGACTCTTTTTACCCTCCCCCCCCACAGTGGAGGGGTAGATTTTTCACCCCTCTGTCTCTTCTGTATAGTTATTTTATGGTGAACAGGATGTTCTCAAAAGTTAAGATATAGATTTCTGCCAACTCGTATCCAGTGCTATATGATATAGGAGAATTATCTCTTTTTAATCTATTCGCAACTGTATGCCATAACAATTGATGTAATGTTACCCCGATTGTCTGTCGCTCATATCTGAGTTATTATATAGATTTCTATATATATATACGTAATAGCATTATATATGAATACCAAGTCTATATTATATATGAAGACTATTTATATTTATGATAAATATTATAAGGGCATGACAATTGAGAAATATTCTGGCGAGGTATGCCTTACTGAGTGCATTTTATATATCACTTATAATTTATAATAATATATATATATTTTATGCCTATATAAAATGCACTAAAATATTCATATGCTCTCTACTAGTCCTCCTCCTCCCCCTATTTTTCATCATTTATTCACTTCCTATATTCTGATATATATTTATTTTAGCTTTCAATGTTTCCTTATGCCTCTATAGTCCTCTTCCAGCCTCTCCTCCATCTACTCTTTTCATCCTCTACTGAATAATCTTCTCATCTCTTTCTCATCTATCTTCTCTCTCTCTCTCTCTCTCTCCCTCTCCTCTCGTCTCTCTCTCTCTCTCTCTCTCTCTCTCTCCCCTCTCTCTCTCTCTCTCTCTCTCTCTCTCTCTCTCTCTCTCTCTCTCTCTCTCTCTCCTCCTCTCTCTCTCTCTCCTCTCTCTCTCTCTCTCTCTCTCTCTCTCTCCTCTCTCTCTCTCTCTCTCTCTCTCTCTCTCTCTCTCTCTCTCTCTCTCTCTCTCTCTCTCTCTCTCTCTCTCTCTCTCTCTCTTTTAAGGCTGGCTGACAACACGTCTTTAACTTCTGAATTAATTAATACTTAGATAAAAACAACAACCTTAAAAGTAGATCTAGAAAGCGTAGATTTAAAAGGGAAATAGGGAAAAACTGATTCACAAATAGGGTGGTAAATGATTGGAATGGACTCAGTCATGGGGTAGTTAGTGCGAAATCAATAGGGAGCCTTAAAAGGAGGCTGGATAAATTCATGGATGGGGATGAAAGGTGGATGTAGGTAGTGTTGAGTAACAGAAACTACCACGTGTAGGTCTCACGGCCTCTTGTAGCTTCCTTATTTTCGTATGTTTTTTTCGTATCTCTCTCTCTCCTCT
>JACEEZ010002922.1:205855-233355 GCA_016584305.1 Chionoecetes opilio | reverse complement strand
GCCTTCAGGAAGACCTGTATGTGGTACCCCAGAGGTCCTAAGGCCCTGTTGTAGGTGCCTCGTAATGCCCCGGGGGTTCCGAGGGGGAACCCAGGGGAAGCCTCCTGAAGGAGGTATCTAGTAGGGCGTCGTAGTCGCGTAGAGTTTCCACCTCCGGCCCACGCCCGCCCCTAGTGCCTGGCCCCAGCGCCCAGTGGCTCCCCAAGGGCCCTGAAGAGAGGTGGGGCGAGTCCTGCCCTGCTCCGGGGATCCTGGGGGGGCCTCGGGCGAGGCACGCCAGGACGCAGGCCGGAAACAGGGTAGTCGTATCCCGTAGAGTTTTCCTTGCCAACCTTGCGTCGGCAACCTCAGGCACGCGGGCCCGACTTGGCACGCGGGATGTCTCCTACGCGTCGCGGTTACTCGCCCGTTACTCACGACTCGACGTGAGGTTACTCGCTGCAGTTATTCCTGCAGTAATATACTATCACGTTTGCGACACAGTGTGCACACATATGAACGCCCGCCGAAGCCGCGCGAGGTACTGTCCTCGTTCCTCCTTCAGCCTTTGGGCGAGGAGCCCACCACTGACTCTCAACAGTGAGTCCCTTGTCCTATAGGTTTGCCTGTCTTAAGGCCTAACCCTTTTTCCCCTCTTGGCGCTGATAATGATCTGTCCCCTCAGCGAAAACCCTTTGCTTCCCCTCTCCCACTACCATCCTCAGTCCTTCTGCCTTCTCCCCATTTATCCTTCGTTCCTCCCTATTCCTCATTCTTCTACGTCCCAGCCCTCACATTACCCCCATCCGACGAAGACGGCCGTCCTCGGTCGTGCTTGGGCCTGTCTGCGTCAATGCCTGCAATTAAAGCGAAGGGTCAGAGGAGGCTGAGGGCTGTGGAGGACGTGCGGACGAGGCACCACCTGGAAGGGCGGATGTCGAAGAACAGGAGGCGGTGGGATCGGGAGGCTCGGTGTAGGGCTTTGCATCTGCACCATGAACTGTGCGGTCCCCAGTGTCTGTGGCATAACAGACCTGGTAAGCATTTGGAATGCGGACAACTGTGAAAGGGCCCGTCCATTTCGGGTGAAGCTTGGAGAAGCGCAGGTAAGGAGGGGTCGTCACCAAAATGCGCATCCCAGGATGAAAAGGGTTCGATGACGGCTGGGCTCGGAGGTGGGGTGGACGCTGCACAACGCGCTGTGCCGCCTGAAGTCCGTCACGGAGCGCGGAAAGGTATTCGCCCATGGGGGCAGCCGCAGGGTCCGTTCCGTAAGCAGGAATGTGGCGGTCAGCGGGAAGAGGGGCCACTCTGCCGAAGATGACTTCAAAGGGGCTAAAACCGTGCGGTTCGCCAGGCGGTGTGTTGAGGGATAGCTGGGCTGAAGAGACGACGTCCGGCCCAACGGAGCGAGGATCATCCACCTCCACTGCGCGGAGGATATTTCCCACCGTTCTATGCGAGCGCTCCACAATGCCATTACCTTGAGGGTGGTACGGGGACGTGCGAACCATAGAACAGCCCAGGAGGAGTTGGAGCTGGGACCACACGATACCGGTGAATTCCCGTCCTCGGTCAGAGAGAATCCTGCGGGGTACCCCAAAGACAGATACGACACGGTCCATCAGAACCCGAGCCACGGTAGTCCCTGTGTGGTCAGCAGATGGCACCAAGATAGTGAACCTGGAGAAACAGTCGATGAAGGTTATGACGAAGCGTTTACCCCGATGAGAGGGGAACGGCCCCATGATATCCACGGCTACCGTATCCCATGGTAGTGCGGCCGCGATGACTCCAGGTGGTCCAGGTCGCCGTCGATAATCCGTTCCGAGCTGGCAGCCCTTGCACTGGCTTACCGCCTCACGGGCAATTAAGGCTTCTTGGTGCGCCCGGTAGCGTTGACGGAATTTTGCCAATGTTTTACGAATGCCCAAATGGCCACCCGCTGTGTGGTGCAGCAGCTTCATTGCGTGGCGAGCCCCTTTAGCTCCCAGGGCTAGTCGTCCCTCCGCGTCGAATAGACGATTTTCGACCACCCTCAGTCCTGGTGGAGGTCGGTCGCCTTGTTCAACTGCGACCACCGCGGCCGACATCTCGTCCTGGACGTCAGGGGGAAGAGCAATCAATTGAATGGTGTCTAGCGGCAGGCGGGACAACCCATCGACATGGGCTTGTGCCTTCCCTGGCCTATGCTTGATCTCGAAGTCATATTCCTCTAAGGAACAGGCCCACGTATGGAGCAGGCGGTCTTCCGACTTCATAGAACGTAGCCACTGGAGACTGTGGTGGTCCGTGAAGATGTGGAACTTGTTGCAAAGCAAATGGGGGCGAAACTTCCGTAGTGCCCAGACGATAGCGAGACATTCCTTCTTCGTCGCGCTATAGTTCTTTTCCGAAGTTGTTAGGGTGCGGCTTTCATAGGCGATGACTCTTTCTTTATTGTCTTGAGTTTGGGCAAGGATCGCACCCAGGCCCAGATTACTAGCATCCGTATATAAACGGAAGGGTAGCTCGAAATTCGGGAAAGCAGTGACAGGGGGTTTCGTCAGTGCCTGTTTAAGATCACGAAAGGCTTCCTCACATTCGGTGGTCCAGTTCCAGGTAACTTTAGGGCCCGTCAGAAAGTATAGTGAAGCGGCTCGGGTTGAGAAGTTTTTAATGTACCGCCGGTAGTAGGCGGCCATACCCAGGAACGACTGCAATTGCTTAGTAGTGGTTGGAGTCGAGACGTCGTCGATAGCTGCCAAATTCTTTGGGTCTGCCGTGATACCCTCTCCAGAGACAACGTGATCAAGAAACGCCGTTTCACGCCGTGCCAGGGCGCATTTCGATGGCTTCAGTGTCAAACCGGCGACCTGTAGTCGCTCAAGACCGCAACGTAGGCGGGTTAGATGTTCTGCCCAAGTGGCTGAGAATACTATTATGGCGTCGAGGTAAGAAAGACATATTACCCAGTTCAAACCCTCCAAGACTTGGTCCTTGAGTCTGGAGCATGTGGGGTCCGTTACATAGGCCGAATGCCACTACGTTTGACTCAAAAAGCCGTCCAAAACTGGTGCGGAACGCCGTCTTGTGTCGGTCGCCTTCGCGAATTGGAATTTGCCAGTACCCGGCCTGTAGGTCCAGGGTCGGAAACCAGGCCGATCCGTGTAGTGCTTCTAGAGTGTCATCGATGCGCGGCTGGGGTGGGCGTCTTTGATGGTCACGTTGTTTAGGTGCCAGAAGTCAAGGCAGAACCTCCGGGATCCGTCCTTGTGGTGGTCATCACTACCGCCGCGGGCCGCGGCCTGTGTGAGGGCCGGATTACCGCTTGGTGAAGCATTTTCGGAATTTGCTCGTCTTCCTCCTCAAACCCTGCTGCGTGTGTCTTGCTATGCCCTGGGGTCCCTGGGGTAACCCAGGGGAAACCTCAGGTGCAGGTGTCGAGCAGGGCGTCGTAGTAGCGTGTCTAGTAGGGCGTCGTAGTCGCGTAGTTACCCCTCCGCCCCTAGCCCGCCGCTAGTGTCTCGCCCCAATGCCCAGTGGTCCCCCGAGGGCCCTGAAGAGAGATCACAGGGGCAGGCAGTGTGGTAGGACGTCGTGGCATCGTAGAGTTGCACGTACCTACCCCCGGGGGCAAAGCGGAGCGCTCCTTCGTCGCCTTGCTGTGGCCTCGTGGAGTCCTGTGGTCCCAGGAGAAGAGCCACAGGGGCGGGCTGTGTTGCAGGGACGTCATGGCCTCGTAGAGTTGCAGTTCCCGCCTCTGGAGCTACGAAGAGCGCCACTGTTTGCCCCGCCGCGGCCACGTCATCTCAGGGCAACAGGGGAAGCACAGGGGCAGACGGAGCAGCGGACGGTGGGACGTGTGTTGGCGCGGCAGTGTGGGACTCAGCCACCTACTTGAGCGCGTGTAGCGCATCTCATGATGCGTTGTCAAAGAGGTTGGCCAGAAAGGCTTCGGTGAAGCTCGAAGGTTGTGATGCAATCGTGGGTCGGTTGCCGGGAGATCCTCATGGAGGCGATCCTTTGCGATCCATTGGGTGGGGGGAACCTGTGGAGGGAGAATTAGCCTAACCCTACATATATATATATATATATATATCACTCGTGGAAACCTTTGGAAGGAGAAGTAATTTATTACCGCGGTCTTCACCATCACGAGATCTGAAATAGAAACACAATTTACACCAGTGCCTCCAGGAACGTGAAAATAGTATGACATGACATGACATGGCATGACATGACAGGGCACAGGGCGACGGGAGGGTCCCCGGCAATGTGCCATGTCCTGGCACAGTGCCGTGAATCGATGCCGTTTATACCCCGTCGGGTCTACAGGGCCTGAACTTTGGCGGAGCCAGGTCGAATCCCCCCGGGACTGAAGGTGCAGGGCATTTTGCATCCCTGTCCTCTTCTCGCCCAGAGAACCGTGGGGGGATTACTCAGAGGACGCCACTCCTCGACCCCCGAAGAGGGAGAATGTGGTGGGAATCGCCATTCGTCAGCCCCACGGCCTCTCCCTACCTACCTACCACCACCAAGCGCGGGGAGGACCTTAAACATACCTCAGGTCTCTTGACCGACCTGATCATGCCCCGCTTTTCCGGGCGCGGAAGTTTTGTCAAGATCGGCGTGCTGCGTATCCACCCCGCCGGGTACGTTTACACCCCGTACGGGCCTACAGGGCCTGACTCGTGCCAGGAGTCAGGGAGCATCCCCCCGGGTAAAATAAGTATGGGATCGTGAGTCGGTCGTGGGCCAGGTACTAATTAATCCCGGCCACCCCGACACGGTGCTGATACTACACGTGTCACCTGGAGGCAGGGTTAATTTTTCCTTCCTCTTACGACCGAGGTCGTGGGCCAGGTACTTATCCTCCCCGGCCACCAGGCACGCCAGGAGCCGAGTTAATATTTCTCTTCCTCTTACGACCGACCCGTTATCCTCCCCCTAAATTGTTAGTCCTTTCACGCTCAGGCACTCCATAAGGAACTTCCCTGTTGCCCTAAACGTAACCTACCTATTCACCGGGTCACACGGCAGCCCGCCGAGCCGCGGCCGTCAGCTCGCCGCACTGACCATATGATCCCGGTGTGCGTCAGTCACTTCACACATTCATACTCTCTTCGGTGGTGGGCCTAATACTCGTCACTGGCCTCACGACACCCCACACGCTTACTAATGCATGTGGCGCTCGCTATCTCCAGAGGTGGGCGATAGCGATACCTCGAGCGACACAGCGATACTATAACTGACGATCTGAAACAAAAGTATTACGGCTGCAAAGCGCATAGATTATAGATAATAATAGAAATAATTAAATTACCATGTTATAATGTGCCTAACTGTAGTTTTCTAGGTAGCATAGTAACGCAAAGCTAAACATTTGGTATCGCAGTCTCGCTGCGATCCTATCGCGTTTAGAATTTAATTTTTTATTTTTTAATTTTTATTTTTATCGCAGTATCGTTATCGTACTACCAAAAATTTATCACGGTATCGGTATCATACTAACCAAAAAAAAATAATATTATCGCAGTATCGTTATCGCCCTACCAAAATTTATCACGGTATCGTTATCGCACTACCAACATTTATCACGCCCACCTCTGGCTATCTCTCTCTATCTGCAGCTAACCACGCCAGCCACTAGATCTGGATCCGTTTCACTGCGCCAATATGTTAAGCCCCACGCCGCCCTACTCCCGAAGGGGGGAGGGAAATTGCGTACGCGGGCTCAACGGGGGGGGTGTTAATGTAGCTCCTGTTTTAGCGCCCCCCCCAAACCCGCTAAGGTTCTATCCAATCGGTCGCTGGCGTGGCATGACAACTAACCCTGGCACCCCTACCTGTCGGGGGCCGGGTAGGGCGCATCTCCAAGTTCTACAGAAGGTAAGCGGGCAGTGCCCGTTCGTGTCGTCGGAGATACGGGGAGCTTGGTTCCCCAGGCTAGCAATAGCCCCGGCTATGCCGGGGCGACCCTCCCTGTCCCCCCTAGAGTCCCTGGCTTGATACAGGTCCCCCAGGGGCCTCCTTAATCGCCTGCCCTATCATGCACTTGTCAATCACGTGAATACATCACCATCTGCTGCGTCGCCTTCAGGAAGACCTGTATGTGGTACCCCAGAGGTCCTAAGGCCCTGTTGTAGGTGCCTCGTAATGCCCCGGGGGTTCCGAGGGGGAACCCAGGGGAAGCCTCCTGAAGGAGGTATCTAGTAGGGCGTCGTAGTCGCGTAGAGTTTCCACCTCCGGCCCACGCCCGCCCCTAGTGCCTTGGCCCCAGCGCCCAGTGGCCTCCCCAAGGGCCCTGAAGAGAGGTGGGGCGAGTCCTGCCCTGCTCCGGGGATCCTGGGGGGGCCTCGGGCGAGGCACGCCAGGACGCAGGCCGGAAACAGGGTAGTCGTATCCCGTAGAGTTTTCCTTGCCAACCTTGCGTCGGCAACCTCAGGCACGCGGGCCCGACTTGGCACGCGGGATGTCTCCTACGCGTCGCGGTTACTCGCCCGTTACTCACGACTCGACGTGAGGTTACTCGCTGCAGTTATTCCTGCAGTAATATACTATCACGTTCGCGACACAGTGTGCACACATATGAACGCCCGCCGAAGCCGCGCGAAGTACTGTCCTCGTTCCTCCTTCAGCCTTTGGGCGAGGAGCCCACCACTGACTCTCAACAGTGAGTCCCTTGTCCTATAGGTTTGCCTGTCTTAAGGCCTAACCCTTTTTCCCCTCTTGGCGCTGATAATGATCTGTCCCCTCAGCGAAAACCCTTTGCGTCCCCTCTCCCACTACCATCCTCAGTCCTTCTGCCTTCTCCCCATTTATCCTTCGTTCCTCCCTATTCCTCATTCTTCTACGTCCCAGCCCTCACAATTCACATTACAAACATTGGACTCTGGATTGCATGATATTAACGACGACTTGAAAATTAGCACTGCGTTGCCTGAACTCGAAAGGATGCTAAGGAAAAAAAACCAGCTAAAATATGTGACACTAGCCGCAAAGCCGCCCTCCGGGCGGACTTTTTGGCTAGCTCCTGCGGAGGGCTATTGGTGGGCCTTCGGCCCACCAAACACAGGCCCACTGTTTTATAAGAAGACAGCCCTTTTCTAACTCCTTCCTTATTCTCTTAACCCAACCTATCACCTCCACTAATCCTGCTACTACGCTATTATCTCTCCCTATTAGATTCCTGACTACCTCTCTAATTAACCCCTTCACACCCAGATCTTTACTTTGCTATATGAAATCGTCTGTTGTTAGCCATAAAATTACGAAAATGTAACTTAATATACCAAATTATTAGTGGACAAGGATATTAAACAGGTCGTATCTATAAAATATTGCTGATCTTCATTAAAATCGTCGAATGGTGATTATTTTACAATGAAAAATACGTTCTGGGCCTCAAGGGGTTAACACTCCAACTAGCTCTCTCCTCCTGTCCCCCTTGTTACCTTCCTCTATGTTCCTCTTAATACATTCCACGTTTCAATATCTCTTCTGCCTCAGACGGTATGACTGGAAGAATAAACACGCTGACTCTTGAAAATTGGTGCGGAAAGTTGGAATTCAGGTCTAGTGTTTAAGAGAGAGAGAGAGAGAGAGAGAGAGAGAGAGGGAGAGAGGAGGGAGAGAGAGAGAGAGAGAAGGGGGGCATCTAAATGCAGTTCATTTTGTTTAGAGTGACACGTACGTGCCTAATTATATATCTGATGATGGATTACTTCAGGACCATTTTTGCCATTATAGGTTTTTTCTATCATTATTACTATTATTGTAATCATCATTATCAATATTACCATTGCCATTATCAGCATTATTATTATCATTATCATTTACTATTATTATTATTGTTATCATCATCATTATAATAATTATCTAGTATCATTACGTATCACTATCATTACCATTAATTGATACTTTCTTTCGTTTACTAGTCTTGATAATAACAGTTGTAGAAATAAGTTTATGATCATAACGACACAATGCCAGTAATATTTCAAAGCCAAATAACACATGAAAAACATTAATTATTACGATACAGGATTTATTTCCCCTTCATCAAACAACAGTAGCAAAACACACAGGAATATATAACAGTTACCCTTACCGTGGAGATTAAATCGTTCAGAGTAAAGAAAAGGCATTAAGTTAACGGATAGTGCGAGAGTCATGAGCGTGTGGACCTGAGCGAGTCTGCAGTCACCTTTACGACTCGCGACCATTCATCACGGAGAGATAAACGGTGTCTTCATTACGGGCAGGAGGACCCGTAACACTGTATTTTCCTTTGACGTGCCCTTGACCTGACCCTCATGCTGTCCTCGGGCACACACGCGGCACTAGTGAATCATGTTACCTTCCTCCCAGCCACAAAATATGACCGGCGAGTAAGGCGAGCGGCGGGCCTTGGAAGTAAAATTATCCAAGGTAGAAATTGCGTAAGTCGAGTGATATCATTTTAACCCCTTGAGACCCAGAATTTTCCTTTGCTATATAAAATCGTCTGTTGTTAGCCATACAATTACGAAAAGTAACTAAAAAAACCAAATTAGCTAGTGGACAAGGATACTAAACAGGTCATATCTATAAAAACATTGCTTACATTTATTAAAAATCATCTAATGGTGGTCAAATTACAATGGAAATTACGTTTTGGGTCTCAAGGGGTTAAAAGACGAGATGTAGATTGACTATGACATTCTCAGGTAGTTGGACGAGAGAAGCCTTAATTAAACCCCCTTGCAACCACAAACGAGTAAAACACGAAAACATCTGCAGCAAGAGTTGAAATGAATTGCCTCGACGCTTGTAATAATTGCCTTTCTCCCTTGTAGCAAATAACACGTTTTACAACAACCCAACCGCTGCTACCTTTTTTACATGTCTCGTAACCAGTTTTATGTTGATGGATGGACAGGAGAAAAGAGGGAGAAAAGAGCTGACAACAATCATGCCGAGATAAACAAAGTGCGCGGGAGAAAAGAGCTGACAACAATCAGGCCCAGATAAACAAAGTGCGCGGGAGAAAAGAGCTGACAACAATCAGGCCCAGATAAACAAAGTGCGCGGGAGAAAAGAGCTGACAACAATCAGGCCCAGATAAACAAAGTGCGCGGGAGAAAAGAGCTGACAACAATCAGGCCCAGATAAACAAAGTGCGCGGGAGAAAAGAGCTGACAACAATCAGGCCCAGATAAACAAAGTGCGCGGGAGGAAAGAGCTGACAACAATCATGCCCAGATAAACAAAGTGCGCGGGAGAAAAGAGCTGACAACAATCATGCCCAGATAAACAAAGTGCGCGGGAGAAAAGAGCTGACAACAATCATGCCCAGATAAACAAAGTATCAAGCACAGCCCAGAGTGAAATATGCGCAACACACTGTTATTGCTGTTCTCCAGGCAACACCCAACACCGTCCCTTGAAATGGCAACTCAAACACTGTCATGCCACGTAACATCCCTGTGTGTGTGTGTGTGTGTGTGTCAATACTTCAACTAAATTAACTGTCTCCCTGTATCAATAAGATTCACACGTTTCTCACTTCATTTAGAGCTGCCAGTGGACTTTCCTTCTTTCCTGACATTTACATACACACACATCACTCGCTGCAGCACCTAATTTAGACCTCGCATGTCCAGGACGAGGAAAAAAGGACTTAATTAATTACATACACGTTAGCGTAGGGAGGGATAAAGGAGATGTAATTAAACTAACGACACGAACAATTCCGACATAAAAACTATTCTTTATTTATTTACTTGGTGTGCTCTTTAATTAAATCATTCATCGTGTTGCATAGTAAGAGGGTTTTGAAGTATGATATGGTGACTCTATGGTGTTGTGATGGTGTGCAGTGGTGCAGGTGGTCGTGTATGGTGGTACAGTGCGTTAAATTATAAGATGTTTAAATGGGAGAGTTAATGGTGGTGGTAAGGTTAGAGATTATGGTGTACTTGGTATAGTGTGTGTGGTGTATATGTAGTTGTATTGAAATAGTGTGGTGCGTTGGGGCGTTATGGTGTTTCCTTTGTGAAGTTGAAAGGACTTGGGATGGAGGATCGTATGGTGTTATATAAGGTGAGTGAGGGCGATGTGTCCTTGCCGTAGTGGCGAGGGTGGCTATGAAGGGCGTCATGTGATTTAGATAAGAAAGAAATGTGATACCCTCTCTCTCTTCTCTCTCTCCTCTCCTCTCTCTCTCTCTTCCTCTCTTCTCTCCTCTCTCTCTCTCTCTCTCTCTCTCTCTCTCTCTCCTCCCCTCTCCTCTCCTCTCTCTCTCTCTCTCTCTCTCTCTCTCTCTCTCTCTCTCTCGTGCCACTCGAGACGTTGTGGGGTGCGGTCGCTCCCCACCCTCGCACCGCTGCGGTTGTCTGCTACTCCCCTCCCGCTCCACCGCCATGCAGGGCATTAAGCGTGGCCCTGCCTGGGAAGCTCTCGATGAGAATAGCGATGCCTCTGATGGCTATCAACTTGTCTGTAATATCAAAAAGAAAAAGAACACACGTGACGGTGACGACCATGGCAATCCTCCTCCTCCCGAAGGAGCCAGTGCTGCTGCCGCTGACGTCCCCCCCGCCCCTGACAAGCTGTATCGTCTCTTCTTCCCGGTTGGAGTGTCACCTAAGGACAGGTCAATCTGGCTAGCAGAAGTTGCTGGCAAACATCGCAACTTATCTGTTACTCCTAAGATGACAACCACGTCTATTATGGCAGTCACGAGGGACAGTGCCACTGCTCAGTTCCTAACGGAAGTGGGCCACCCGCTACGCGGCAGCGTCATGAGACTTACCGAGGCCACGGAGGAAAACCGGCAGGTCAAGGTGAATATAAGGAACTACCCATTCTTCATGCCCCTTCACCACCTCGAAGATCATCCAGGCGTCCTCTGGGCTCGACGGGACGGACAACGTTGGGATCCTCGATCCAATATGATGGTGCCAGGAACCCGTGTGACTGCGATGTGGGCGGGTGACCCGCCATCAATGATCGCCTTACCTGGGATGAGGCCTTGCCGTGTGGAGAGATTTATCGGAAAGCCTGCATTTTGTGGGAAGTGCCAGCGATGGGGCCACCGCGAATGGCAATGCAATAGTTCCGTGCGTTGTGGCTTTTGCTCGGGGAGGCATGACACTAAGCTTTGCAGGGATCGCATTATCAATGGGGAATCCATCACGCCCCGCTGCCCCAATTGCCTCCTGGAGCATAATGCTTGGAGTGTGAAGTGCCTTGTGAGGCCCGAAGCCCACCGCTATAGGAAGCCTGCGGTGCCTCTGTTCCCTGCCGCAGTTAACCCCCCGCCGCCGAGTCAAGACTCTGCAGCCTACCCATCCCTCCCCCGGATGGGGCGGGCCTGGCTGCCCCCCTCTTCCTCGCCGATGCTAGCTGATCTCCCCTTGCTGCTCTCTCCTTCGGACCCTTCCCTCCCCCACCCTAGCCACCCGCAGTCTGCCCAAGCCAGTCACCAAGTCACCCCCTCTCCCCCCTCTCACCGCGAGGTGGCTGCTCCTCCTCTCCCCCCACAGGCTGCTGAAGGCGGTGTTGCCTCCCTCAGCGATTCTGAGGCTATTTTGACTTTGATGAACGAGATGAAGATACTACAAGAGGCGCAGGCCCATTATCGGGAGGAATGTGCTGATTTGCGTGCCCAAATAGTCTCTCTACAAGAATTGCAGGGGGAGGTGGCAGTCTTGAAGGGTGTGATGGCGACCGCTCGAAGCGACATGGTGAGCGTGACAGGAGAGATACTGAGTCTAAAGGAAATGCTGACCGAGATGACCCGAACGATACAAGACACTCTTGGTTCAAGGCGACGCCGAGCTGTACCCCCTGAAGACGCCTTGTTGACCATGGATATAGACACCATGGACCCTCTCCCACCTCCCCCCATGGCGCCTAAAAAATCCCGGGATCAGGGAGGTCGACGGCCGCCCGGAGGGGAAAATGAGACTCCTACCTAGCCCAGTGCCCGTTCGGCTTGACGCCCCCCCGCCCTCCCCCCCCCCCTGGGAGAGCCTGCCAGCCACCCACCTATCCCCCTCATTCTGTGCCTAAGTGTGCCTATAACTCATCCTCTCCCCTCCCTCCCTGACTGTGTGATCTGAACTCTGTGCCCTGTCGTAAATCGTGTAGGGTAAACAAGAATGTCATAATACTCCCCCTGGCCCATGTGTGTTTAGATTATTATAACTCAACGACTATGCCCCTCATATTCGATGTCCTTTACCAGCTCATCATATGTATACTGAGATGAGACTGTTCTTATGAAACAGTCTCTTTCACAACTGTACTTCAATTGTGAATAAAAGTATTGAATCTGAATCTGAATCTCTCTCTCTCTCTCTCTCTCTCTCTGTCTCTCTCTCCTCTCTCCTCCTCTCTCTCTCTCTCTCTCTCTCTCTCCTCCCTCTCTCTCTCTCTCTCTCCTCTCTCTCTCTCTCTCTCTCTCTCCTCTCTCTCTCTCGTCTCTCTCTCTCTCTCTCTCTCTCTCTCTCTCTCTCTCTCTCTCTCTCTCTCTTTTTCTCTCTTTCTACCAAAATTCGTATTCATACAGAAAAGGGAAGCGATAAGATCAGTGAGTCACAGTAGGACGGGGAAGGGAGATAAGGCTGCCAGCACGATAATTGGACGGGCTGACGTGAGATAAAAGCCACAAGGGAATGTTATGTTTTGGAAGACCTGAGCTGGGACCAAAGAGATAAGGTCGGTCATTGGGGTGACTCTGGGAATGTCATCTCATCAGAGCCCCCTTCCCTTCCCCCCTTCCCTTCCCCCCTTCCCTTCCCCCCCTTCCCTTCCCCCCCTTCCCTTCCCCCCCCGTGTCAACTTTCCTCCGCCATTCACCCGTTACAAAATATAGAATGAGTTTTGTAGACGAGATGAGACGAGATGTTTCAGGGAGAATTAGGTCATTGTTCTTAATATAGTACAGTACATATGTGTGTGTGTGTGTGTGTGTGTGTGTGTGTGTGTGTGTGTGTGTGTGTGTGTACGTGTACGTGTGTGTGTGTGTGTGTGTGTGTGTGTGTGTGTGTGTGTGTGCGTTCGTGCGTGTGTTGGCTGGTGTTTGTAACGCTGGACTCAAGTTGTTATTGTGATTTTGTGTAAATGTGTAACGCTTGGAAGGTTGTGTGTGTGTATTCATCTAGTTGGATTCATCTAGTTGTATTTTACAGGGTCAGAGCAACGCTCGTATGGCCCCGTCTCCATATCAACATTTTTATCATTCATCCTTAGTGCTTAGTGTTGGCCGAAGCCACCACCCCGGGAGGGGGGTCATAAACCCCCGGCTGACACCCGGTACCCATTTACTGCTGGGTGGACAGGGGCTGGGGTTTTAAGGAAACAGCCCATATGTTTCCGCTCCGCCCGGGGATCGAACCCGGGACTTCTCGGTTGTGAACCGAGTGTGCTAACCACTACACTACGAAGTACCCTATGTACTATGTGTGTGTGTGTGTCTGTGTGTGTGTGTGTGTGTATGTGTATGTGTATGTGTGTGTTGTGTGTGTGTGTATGTGTATGTGTCGTTACCCATTAGTCGTGTGGAGCGATGATCAATCAATCAATCATTGGGGGCATACGCCGGGGGGCGCGTCGCCTCGCCCACCCTACGACGCCACTCCCGGGGGTCACCACACGCGAGTTCCCATGCAGGCTCCTTTCCCATACCAAGCAGCTCTCGACAAGAAACATCAACTTGCCCCAGCCACGAGCCTTGTGGGCGCCCCCTTGGCCTCCTCCACGCCGGATTGTCTCTTACAGATACAACCCGATGGGAAGGATCGGTTTCAGGGTAGCGTGCCACATGCCCATATAGCCGAAGTTGGCGCTGACGGACTATGCAGGTAATAGGCCTCGATTCAGTCTCACGGTGCAATCGCTGATTTGACACGTAATCATCCCAGCGATACCCCATGATTCTGCGAAGACACTTATTACCAAAGGCATTGATTCGTCTCTTCAAGTCACTATTTAGTGTCCATGTCTCACAACCATAGAGTAAGACAGGGATCACAAGCGACTTGAAGATCCGGATCTTTGTCCTCCTGCACAGGTACCGACAACGCCAAATACTCCCGCTGAGCGAGTCCATAACACCGTGGGCTATGCCAATCCGCCGTAAGACTTCTTGACGTGACCCGCCGTCATTATGGACTGCGCTACCAAGGTATGTAAAACTTTCCAAGATCTCAATGTCCTCGCCACACGCATGAACAAACTGTACTGCTTCATCTAGTAAGTCTCCAAATACCTGGACCTTGGTCTTGAGCCAGGAGACCTCAAGACCCAAAGGCTTTGCCTCCTCGTGCAGCGCCTCGAGAGCCATCACCAGGACCTCCAGCGACTCGGCAAAGATTACTGCATCATCGGCAAAAACAAGATCAGTGATCTTAGTGTTGCCGACGGATGCTCCACAATCACTTTGATCTACAACCTTGTCCAATACCCAGTCCATACAAGCGTTGAAAAGTGATGGGGCAAGGACGCACCCTTGTCTCACTCCTGTATTCACAGGAAAGAAGCTGGATATACCTGCCCCACACTTCACAGCACTCTCAGTCCCAGAATACAGACCAGTTATCAAACCAATAGTCCTTGCAGGAATCCCTCGAAGTCGCAGAAGATCCCAGAGTGACTCACGATGCACTGAGTCAAACGCCTTCTTGAGATCAACATAGGCTGCAAGCATCCCCTGTCGAAACTCACGTCGGCGTTCCACCAGGACACGAAGAGGGATGATAGTAAAGATATAATCCATTTTTGTACATTTTCTAATCAACTTAACAAAGCACATAAATATTGTATCGTAAATTTTCAAACAAAAATATAATCAGATTTCACACCGATCATTGGTCACCATGACAACCATATCAGAGCGTGAGGTCGTGAGGTGGGTTATCACAAAAGTTCACTCACGCACAGTAAAATTACGCTCAAGTTCATTTTCCCGCTTCCCTTCCCCGCGCCCGTTCACTTGACATCCACCAAGCCCTCGCCCGTAAATATTAGGAGCAGGGGCGCGGCATGAATTATTATGTGAAGAGCATTTCATACAGTTTGAGTAATCACTCTAGTTAAGTGGATTTAATCATTTACCTTTAGGATTACGTTCTATTTACACTGGTGAGTTCAAATCATAGAGTGAATACGTGACTTATATTGTCAAGAGGTTGTAGAAACTTATAACATTATTTGACGTGTTGAGAGTTGTCACTCACACTGGAAATCAAGTACGTAGGAAATCACATACATATATGGACAAAGGGACGTAGACAAAGAGATCACTCAGGAAACCCGTACTACCTTAACTTATCCACCTGTTAAACCATATGTGCAATTAATAACTGTTTAAATAAATAAAATAAAATAAAAAACGATCGAGAACCCCGGTAGAGGAGGACAGCTCAGCCGGCGTCCATAGGTGCGGCGAGCCTCCCTCTGTTCCCACCCTGCACGGGAGCCTCGAGGCGCGGCAGCCACTACGTCGTCTTCTGAGTCTTAAGAGCCGTCTTTGTCGCATTCATCTTCTCCAGCACCTGAAAAGAGGCGATAGACGTCATAGCGGCCCGGCATAACGTTCCCCTTGCAGAGAGGAAGGCTATTATTACCATTGGAAATTGGATCCTCGCGCCCCGTAAAGAGAAGATTTAAGTAACTCGTATTCAGCTAGATAGCGGCGCCGCGTGACTAAAAAAGTTTCGTGTGTTTCGTCCTCACTCTTACTCGTATCAAGATCTTTTATAGTCTTTTTTTTTTTTCTCTGTAAAAGACCTTGACTCGTATCATGACCTTGGTTTGGGGGTCGGAGGTGTTTTGGTGGCCATCCTTGAAAACTTGAGAATATTATCATTTCCATTACAGAATCTATTTAGGACAGGCTCAAGATATATTTATTTTGCTAGTGTTGGCCTCACCCGCCTCTCCCTCACCTGTTTTGGAATGCTCTTGGTGTCAGGCGGGAGCGGCGCCGGGAAGGGGTCGTGATGGGTGATGCCGTAGGGCCGCAGGTGGTACAGCAGGTACTCCAACATGTACATTTTGCTGGTGTCGACGTAGTGGAAGGTGACGGCGGTGTCCGAGCAGCACTCCAAACCCTGGCGGACACAGCATGGAGGCAACTTTTAATTAAATGTTGTTAAGGTCAGGTGTCGCGCGAAAGGAGATAGATGGAGGTGGAGGAATCCTGGCGCAGTAACTGTCTCTCTGAAAGCTCAGATGGTTTGAGGGTAATTAATGGTCTTCCTAAATTCATTACCGTATATCAAAACTTAATTGATACTTTATTCTTCCCCTCGCGTGGATTTCTGCTTATAATAATGGCCTCGTCAATTTTCACACTTATCATGGATATTGCTGTAGTTGTGATCGAATCTGCATGTAATTATGACTGTAAAATTCCTCTCGAAAATTTGATTAAGCAATGCAAGTGCCATGCCTTTTATGGTACTCCGTAGTGTAGGGGAAGCACGCTCGGTTCACAACCGAGAAGTCCCGGGTTCGATCCCCGGGCGGAGCGGAAACAGTTGGGCTGTTTCCTTAAAACCCAAGCCCCTGTCCACCCAGCAGTGAATGGGCACCGGTTGTTAGCCGGGGTTTTGTAACCCGCCTCCCGGGGTGCTGGCTTCGGCCAACACTATAAGCACTAGCAGACAGCTCTCTAGGGGTAGTCTGAGAGAGAGCTGTCTGGTTACAGTGGAGATCCATCTCAGCTGCGTCGATAACTGACGAAATTCTTCAAACATCAAATTCAAACATCAAACACCATGAATGTACTTTCAAATATTTTTAAGTCTACGCTTCAATTAATCGTTTTTTAAAGAATGAATTAAAAGTATAGAAAATTAAGTTTTAGCATAGACTATTATAAAATTTCACGCTTCCATGCAAATGACGCAATGGCAGTTAATCAAGGGTTATGTATGATATGTGCAGAGTGCAGAGAGATGTTACTTACCTCCATAGTAAGATATTATTTATTTAGCACTAAGAAACAACACAACCTGCCAACACATCCGCTGAAACCCAGAAACAGACCGTTCCGCAACACCCCAGAAGTTATCCTTGTCATTAGTATATTCAACAAACACAGGGCGTCTCCATGCTCTCCCCTAGCACACGTCCCCACAACACACATGGCTCCAACACCCATCAAACTCACGGTGTCAGGCTTGTAGTAGACGTAGTCATTGTACCATTGGGGGACGCCGCCCATGAGATGTGTGGAGGGCGTGAAGGGGAAGAAACGCCCTCGAGCCAGGCTGTCCCGCGAGTCACCCGCCATCACGCCCACGTTATCCAAACACTTGCCTGCAGGGAGGAAGGTCAGGTCAGGAGGTCAGTGAGTAGAAGGTGAAAGGAAGGAATGTTTGCCAAGGTCACGGGACATTCCATTGTAGACTTTGTTTTTTTCTTGTTGAGTTGCGGGTTAACGTTTTGTTTATCGCGATCTGAGGCCTCGAAAGGGAAGGAGGGTGTCAACATTTCCTGCTTCACTGGAGATAGGTGATGATAGTTATAAAGCAAGAAAACCATATACATATACGTTAAATGCAGTGGCGTACCCAGAAAATTGAAAAGGGGGGGCCAATATATATATATATATATATATATATATATATATATATATTATATATATATATATAGATATATATATATATATATATATATATATATATATATTATATATATATATATTATATAATATATATATATATATATATATATATATATATATCTATATATATATTATATATATATTATATAATATATATATATATATTATATAATATATATTTTATATATATATATATATATATAATATATATATATAAAATATATATATATATATATATATATATATATATATATATATAAAAAAAAAAAAAATTCTGCTCCCAGGATTTTTGCAAGCACAGCGATCCCATACAGCTTGGGGATTCGGGTTAGGCTAATTTGTGTTTGTATTTTGGTACATACATGCATTGATACATACATTCTGCATTTCAGAACTTTGTTGGTAGCATATACGTACAACATAAATCTGAGGGATATAAATAATCTGAAAAAGTACTAATTTCTTAAATGTTAAATTTAAAAGTACTCATTTCCCTATTATTTTCGTTTAATAAATATATTTATTTAATATTATTTATTATTTGCAAAAGGGGAGGGCCATGGCCTCATGCCCCCCCAGCCCCCACCCCCCACCCCCATCCCCCCACCTACATAAACTGCACCTGATAATAGTAATAAGACTAATGCAAATAAAAAGAATAATGATAATGATGATAAATAAAATGGTAATAATGATAGTAATAAGAATGATGACTGGCTTTGAACTTTAACAAAAACACACTGCATAAGTGAATAGAGGCGACATAACCACACACACAAAGGGAACAAAATGAGCCTTACAAATACAGGTCTCAAGGCATCACTTAACCCCTTTCGGGATCTTCGGCCCCAGAGTAATGTTGCTTGCACTTGTTCTTATTGGGCAGCGACTCCACCACGAACATTCGCAACGCCTCACGACTCAGCACGTATCCACCTCCTGAATCAAGGTACAAATAATGAACCCAAAGGCCAAAGGGAATAAATACAGTAAGACAACACTCCTCGCCTCCTTTACTACCATGATGTACTCTTACGTCTGGTCAAGGTTAAGTAAAAAAAGTTATTCTACAAGAAACTCTACATGCACCTGAGCCCTGTTTATGAGTGGTATTGCTTCTTAGCTTAGTAATTCTCCAAATGACGCCAGACTGGTAGGGTCACATATTCCCGTTCTCTATGCGAGTATGTGGTTTACGAGTGAAGACGCTTGGCTGTAGCTCCGAAACTAACCATAGGATTTTCTCTAATATACCCTAATTGTGATTCCCACTTAATGTTACTCTACAATGGCGGAGAAAACTTAACCTACCCTATCCGTAACCTAACGTAACCTAGCCTGAAGTGTTCAAGAGTAAACGCCACATACTCTTCCAGAAAACGGGAGTATGCGGTAGGGTCACTGAGTTTACGGGAATAATGAGTTTATCTTCTAATCTTATCACCTCGGAAATATCACTCCCACTTTAGATCAGGAGTTACGAGTGGTATGAAAAATGTCACCGATAAATAGAATGAAGGAAGTTCCAGAGGATTAAGGAAGTGTTACAGCCCGTAGTGACTGCCACTCCACTGAAATATATTTGCCAAGATTTATCGTCTTTTTTTACCTTTTTCGAGGCGTTGAAAAGGTAAGCAAACCACTTTACACCCAACGACCACCCAAGGCCTTGATTAGCAGTCGTGTGTACACAGCAGAGGAAAGAGGGACGAGTTCTATCCATAACGCTACTAATACACTGGGGAACAATTTGGAAAAAAAAAATTGTTGAGTTAGATTTTTGAGCTTATTTAGACTAAAATTGGCATGCTGATTCCAAATCTGTAGTCAGTTTTTTTCTAGCACGTCAAGTTTTTCTCCACAGCTTACCCTCCAGATAAGCAAAATTTCCCAAATTTGTGGGGGGTTTTAAGTAAAAACTTCCCAAGCGATTACGTTTTAAACTAATCGGGGAAGCAGGGGAAAATTTGGGTTTTAATCCCCTTTATTCGGGAGAGTTTAGTATAAAAATTTATTACCCATAAAAATTTCCGAGTTTTCTGAAGCAGTTCTTTTTTTTAGTTCACGGGGGGGACTCATCCCCCCCCTCTTTCTTTTCCGCCATTTTTTTATTTTCCTTTCCCTTTCCCCTCC
The DNA here is from genome assembly GCA_016584305.1 of Chionoecetes opilio. Classification (NCBI taxonomy): domain Eukaryota; kingdom Metazoa; phylum Arthropoda; class Malacostraca; order Decapoda; family Majidae; genus Chionoecetes; species Chionoecetes opilio. The sequence goes on along the minus strand of JACEEZ010002922.1, from coordinate 213,641 downwards.
CCCCCTTTTTCTTTTTTCCTTACCTTCCTTTTCCCCCCCCCCCCCCCCCCCCCCCCCCCCCCGATAGGGCCGGGGGGGGGAAAGTAAAAATTTCGGGAATAATTTTTTTCCCCGCGATCAGTGAAAAAAAACAAAATGGAAAAAATTTTTTTCTTTCCTTCCCCCCCCATCCTATCGGTTTTGGGAAAAACCCCCCTAGATTCCGATTTTTTTCAAAAAAAACCCCTTTCTTTATCGTCAGGAAAAATAAAATGGTTTTGGGGGTGAATTTTTGTAAATTTTGTGCGCTAAATTAAAAGGGTTCCCCAAAATTTCTGTGCACCCCCTTTCCATACCCTCACTTTTGGAAAAAACGCTTTCGGCCCTTTTTGGCATAAAAAAGTAAACACACCCTTTTTGGGGTTTTGGGGTTTAAAAAAATAAAAAATTCTTCTTTTCAAAGTAACGGGTTTCTGTATTATAGGCGGGCCTTTTTTTAGGTACCGAGTTTCTTTTAAAAAAAATTAGTTTTTTTGGGATTAAAAAGCTTTTTATTTGAGGTAAACGCCCAAAGCCCAAACCCAAAAACGCCCCCCTTTTTTTTCGGGCCGGGGGGCCCTCCCATCAAATAGGGAGAGATTCCCGAAATCAAAATTGTAAATTTTTTTCTTACATCCGATTAGATTTTTCCCCGGTTTTTGGGGTTTAAACCCTTTTAGGTTTGTATGTAAATTCAAGCAAGGAGACATACTATTTAAGTATGAATAAAATGGGGAATGAGTTTTCAAATATAGTTCTTGTGTTTTTTTAAAAAACCCCCCAAAATTGATTTTCTGGGGTTTGGGCCCAAGTTTTCCCAACAACTTCCAAAAGAGTCAGCCTTACTCGGTAAAATTTCCCCACGTAATCAATCAGGGGACTCCCCAAGATAAATCAAAATTTTAAAATTATTAAAAAAGTGCCCGGGGGAGTAAAGGGAACTACCGCCTGAGCGGGGGTGGCCAGCACCCCCCTTTAAAATCTACCCTGCCCCTTCCCCCAAAAACCCCCTTCCCCTTTCCCCTTAAAAAATTTCCCCCTTTCCAGTACCTCCCCCAAGTGGGGAAGTGGTAAAAACCCTATAATCCCCAATAGTGAAGTCAAAAGGGGACAAATTTAAAAAACCTCCATTCAAGTTGTAAAAAAAAGGGAAAAATCATAATCAAAAATTTATCATTCAAGTAACGTTGCCCAGTTAAACCCCCCATAGGAGTTACCAGAACACCTGGTAGTTTTGTGGGGAAAAAAATTTTTCTTGTATCGGTCATAAGATACAAAAATATTTTTTTAAAAAATTTTAAAAACCCCACAAATTCAGGAAAACACACTTTTTTGGGTGAAATTTAAAATTTTGAGCCCAGTGGGTGAGAGGTGTGTGCAGCTCCCAATGGGTTTCAGTATATAAAAATATCTGCAAACAGAAACTGGGATAGTGGGAAATTAGGGGGGTTTTGTTGGGGCTTTTCCCCTTAACCCTTTTGGTAAAAAAACAAAAATTTTTAATTTCTATTCGTTTTAGGGGTTTTTTTTTTTTTTTGTTTTAAAAAGCTTGTAACTATTCCAGCTTAGGGGTTTTTTTAAACCTAGGTAATATATTTCTTTTTTTTTCAGATCGGTCCCCCTTTTGTAGTCTCTCTTTAAATTTTCCCCTTAAAACAACCCAAACCCTTTCTCCCTTATATGTGGTAGTTTCACCATTCCAAGTCAGAGGGAAAAAGCATCAGCGTTTTTTCAAAAAAGGGCATATTTCGCATTTTTTTTAAAGTGAAACCCTCGGTGATCAAGACAAGCTAGGGGGCCCCTCAAAAATTTGTGCAAGTAGTGGGTCGAGAGTTTGGGGGAAAATGGGGGGCCCAAAAAGGAACCCCCTGAAAAAGTTGGAAATTTTTTTTATCCCCAGGGTTTGGGCCCCGAGCAAAAAAAAAAAATCATTCCACGGGACTTTTATTTTGTTTAATAAAAAACATCCGGTTTAAAAAACAAAAAAAATAAAATTTAAAAATAAAATACCCAAATCTACCGTCAGCTAAAAGGCCCAAAGCCTTTTTCAGCGGGAAAAATTTCCAGTGCCATTTTTTCAAAACAATCCCCCTCTAGAAAACTGAAGGAGTTAAAAGAAGAAAAGTGACTGCAAAAGAGCAGATTTTGACATTCACGAGGATTCAGTTTCGTGGGGGTTTGATCAGCAAAGAGTTGAATGATTTTGCACGTGATTGGGGGCCCATCCAAAAAAGCTTCAGGGAAAAACTAGATCAAGACTGAAAGGAAGGGGAAAAACAACTTTAACAAGGAGGGAAGGTACATATTTTTAAACCAGAGAAAAAAAATTTTTGCCGACTTCGAAAGGCCCCAGAGTTTTTGGGGTTTTCCATAAAATTCCGGGTTTTCTGAAGGAATTAGGGTTTCAATCTACCCAAACCAAATGAAAAGGCGATTGTTTATTGATAGCTCAAAGCGGAGCTTGAAGGGGGTTTTCCTTAAACCCCAAAGGCCCAAATTTTTTGGCGCAAATCCCCATTGGGCCCCTTTTGGTCGGTTTTTCTTTTAAGAAAAGGAGATAAAGAGAGTCATTGAGTTAAATTTCCCAAAATGACAAAAACAATTGGACATTGTGTTGGGCTTTTAAAAAAATTTTTCCTTCCTTTTTGGTTTAAAAAACGTGGATAAAAAAAAGTATCCCCGCTTTCTCTGTATTGGGGTAGCAAAAAGTCGAGAGAAGCATTGGGTTTTAGACGAAATTAAACCTTCCCAGAAACTGATTTTTAAACCCGGGAATTTCCAACATTGTAAATGAGCCAAATTGTTGACAGGAAGAAAATAATATTCCCCCCTATGCACATAAAAATAGGTCTCATGAAAAAATTTTTAAAAACATTGGGCAAAAATGGGTGGGGACTGTTTGAAAATACATCAATTTGGGATTTCCTGGGGGTGCAATTTAAAAAAAACAAAGGCGGGGTGGTTTTTTATTGGGCCACAAAATTTGGGAAATCATCAAAAATGAAAATTTTTTAAAGGTACTATGTCCCCGACCTTGAAAAGAATGCTTGGGGGATCATTTAAAAAAACGTGTCAAAAAAACTTTTTTGGGAAAAAACAGTGCAATTTAAATTTCACAGAAATTGTTAAAAAAAATTGGAGAGCTACAAAACGCTTGGGTTTTTCAAACAGAGTATTAAAATTTCATTTTTTTCCCTAGCCATTTTTTGCCCAAATTTCCCGGGAAACTTGGGATTTTCCCAGCGACGAGCAAGGGGGAACGATTTCACCAAGTTTGGGGAAAGGGTTTTGGAAGAAAAGTTACCAGGGGGGGGTGGGGGTGTGCATATGATGGCTGAATATTGGGTTTGGGAAAAATCCCAAAAGCGATAGTCCTCAAGGAAACAATCCAGACAAAGCCCCCAAAACGTTTAAAATTTTTTTCCCTTTAAACCCGCAAAACCCAAATTTTTAGCCTTTTTCCTTTTTTTAAAAAAAATGATAATGGTTTAAAAAAAACATTCCCATTCATGCCTATTTTTTTCCCTTTTTAAATTTTATGTTAAAATTTGCAAATTTTTTTTAAATAAGCACCGTTACTGTTAGTACATATTTTCTATTTTTTTAAGAAAAAAGGGGAAAAACTACAGTTTAAAAAAAAATTTACGGGGATTTGAGGAAAAAAAGAGACAGTTTTTGGGTTCAAACACCCCAAAAAATTTTCTTAATAAAAAAGTGTCAGACCTAAACCAACAAAAATTTTTTTTCCAAGGGGTAAATTTGGGCTTTGGGAGGTGCCAAAACTTCGAGAGGGGACTTTGGGAAAAAAAACGGGGGGGAGGGGGGGGGTCACTCACCCCCCAGGGACCCCCCGAATTTAGGGGGCCCTTTAATGTGCTGGTTTTCTTTTTCGCCTTTCCCCATGAATAATTTTGAAAAAATGGGCATGAACCCATTTAAAATTTTGTTATAGTTATTTCAAGATTTTTAGGGGAGCGTGTTTCACTGACCCCCGCGGCGAAAGGCCCTGAAAACAAGGGACTCCAGGCTCCCCCAAATTTAAAATTTTAGGATTTAAAACCCCAAAAACCGATCTTCGCTCTCCCCATATATTTCCCTCTCCTTCTCCCCTTTTTACTTTTATCCTCCCTTCCTTCTCCTCCTTTTACTTTTATCCTCCCTTCCTTCTCTATTTCTCTCTCTCCTTCTCCTATTTATCTGCCTTTCATTCTCCATTCTAAGCTCCCTCTCTTCTCTCCTTCTCCAAGCCTCCCCCCTCTCTCCTTATTACAGCACCAGACATAACCCAATCTTCAGGCAAGTACAACAGGTTTATGGCATTCTGATAGTGTTTGAGCCGCTGCGGGATAGTCACTTGCCTCCACTCATGTATCCTTGCTTGGTGAACTTGTTGAAGCGTGAGCCAAAATAGATCGGGTAGTGGGGATCGTAGGAGTTGAGCATGTAGCGCATGTTCTCCATAACCACGTACCTGCGAAGAGTTCAGTAGTTAAGATATATAGCCGTCGAGGTATCAGCATGAAAAAATCCATTGGCGTGTTTCCTTATTGCGATGAAATACTTAACAACAATTGAAAGACATCTAATATGTATAGTCATAGACCACCGTAGCTCCCATGGTATAGTCTATCATCATTAATCTCTGTTTGATTCTTGTCTAGTAACTGTATTTCATATTTTTCTTCCATCACTAGCAATAAATCTTTCATCACATCGAGTGGCAGGATTCAGAAAAGCTATCATGGCTGAGTCTTCTCGGCGGGCAGTGGCAGTATATACAAACAGATTGGTCATAAAACGCTACTTACGTGTCGTCGTCAGCCTTGAAGAACCAGTCGTATTCGCCAAAGTGGTGGTCGTAAAGGTACTTGAAAGCTGCCTTGGTCTTGGCCCAAAGATGGTCCCTCCCGTCGCCCACCCCGAGATCGATGGCCCCAAGGAGGGAGTCTGAGGAACATAAGAACATAAGAACATAAGAAAATAAGGAAGCTACAAGAGGCCGTGAGACCTACACGAGGTAGTTCCTGTTACTTAACTCTACCTACATCCACCTCTCTTCCCTATCCATGAATTTATCCAGAATCCTTTTAAAGACCCTATAGACTCCGCATTGACCACCTGACGACTGAGTCCATTCCAATCATTCACCACCCTATTTGTGAACCAGTTTCTCCCAATTTCCATTTTCAATTTCCAAATCTACGCTTTTCCAGCTTGAATCCGTTACTTCTTGTTCTACCTACTACTTCTACTTAGGAGAGGATTGTTTTGTGCAGTGATAAACATTCACTTGTGATCTCGGTAGCCTTGTGTTAATCATCTAAGATAATGCATTTGACATGGCTCGGGGCGGTAAAGATTCATGATTTCGCTATGAAAGCCAGTATAAATCTTCCGGTTTAGTGGGTTTGATAAAGAGCGCTCAGAAAGATTAATCTATCATATCCATTAATGCAGTAAGCCACAAACGAAAGACTGGTGCAATGCTTTTTATAACATTTGTATAATTTGTGTATGAAAATAATATACGATGTATTACAGTACTTCCAGCGTCTGAAGTAAAGCAATTATGTGTTCAGCCGTGTCATTGCATTTTCCAAAGTTAGATATGCGCACTGCATTGCAAACTTAACGGCAAGATCTGATATGACTAAATTTGAACTCTAACGATAATAAACATCACCAAATATTTGTTGTTCGCGCAATTGGCAATAAATGTCGATTGAAAACAATACAAGCCACTTTTTCTGTGAAGGAAGTTATCGCAACACGTCCACCAGGAAACCATCACGACCAAGACGACAGAGGCTTTATCTGTATACTCGCGGTACTGCATCGCCAATCAGTTCACCTATGATTCTGTCAGTCAGCAGTCATCCTTATCATTTTGATGGAAATACTGCTTGAACTATAATCAGACTTAGCCTTCAAGTAAACTGGGGAAGATCTAAATTTACCTTAAATTCAGATTGTCATGGAAATTCATATAAAGATCATAGAAATTTTGTCATGGAAATTTAGACACAATCATGGAAATTCAAATAAAGTCATGGAAACAGTTAAAGCCATGGAAACTCATAAAAAGCCATGAAAACTCATAAAAAAACCATGGAAACTCAGATAAAGCCATGGAAACTCATAAAAAGCCATGGAAACTCAGAAAAAAGCCATAAAAACTTAGAAAAAAGACATAGTAACTCATAAAGATCCACGACTCACCGTTTTTGGAGCTCATGAAGATCAGTTTGTTGCATCGCTTGCCCCATGTGGCCTTGACGTGAATCGCCTTCTTCTCGTGTGTCTCGGGCCGCGTCATGACCCAGCACACCACACGGACCTTCTCAAACAGCCGCGCCGCCTCCACACCCTCACCTGCGTCAACATTGTAAACAAACATGTGAATAAGAAACATTAGAGTCTCGTCCACATTATCGTACGTGGGAGCAATGCCTACCGTAGATAACACTAAAGTCGCCAGGACACCGTTTCTTTGTTATTTACAGACGTGTGGTGGCGTTCATACTCACATTTCTACATCCATGATTTCAGGAAAGTTAGAAGGGGTTATTTAAAGAGTCATTGTCATTTTATGTCTTTATCTGTGTCATATTATGGCTATAAATGAACAAATTACAAAAATAAAACAGAGTGGCGACGTTGATAACGGGCTACACTAAGGTCGCCATCTAGTGTTTATGTTTAGAGTGTCCTCCCGCCGTCGTCGTCGCCCGAAAAAAAAACTAGTAGTGAAATTTGAAACCGTATATACTTGCAGATACAAAGCATAAAACAACACTGCAACAGGGTAGATTATACAGTCATGATATAAACTACTGTGTATCATCTTCAGTGGCACATACACATCAGTAGTGATGCTATAATCTATAATAATATAAGCGAAAGTGTGTCTGTCTGTCTGTCTGTCTGTCTGTCTGTCTGTCTGTCTGTCTGTGTGTGTGTGTGTGTGTGTGTGTGGTATAGGTTCCGCCCCCCTTGGCGCAATCACCTCATATGGCACATTTTTGGAACCGGGTTGACCAGGGGAAGGTCATAAGCCCACTTATGAGATGATTCGATCACTTTTTTTTTTTTTTTTTTTTTTTAGCAGCCTATTAGCGATAATTGTGAAAAAAAAAGTGGGTTGCGAGAATTGAGGAAACCTTGATGTAGGGTGATGGGTAATGGGTGAGTGAATGGGTGGGGTCATGGGTAATGGGTGTGGGGTGATGGGTGAGTGAATGGGTGGGGGGTGATGGGTTGGGGGTGATGGGTGATGGGTGAGGGAATAGGTGGGGGGTGATGGGTAATGGTAAATATAAGCGAAAGTGTGTCTGTCGCTGTCTGTCTGTCTGTGTGTGTGTGTGTGTGTGTGTGTGTGTGTGTGTGTGTGTCTGGTATAGGTTCCGCCCCCTGTGGCGCAATCACCTCATATGAACATTTTTGGAACCGGGTTGACCAGGGAAGGTTTTAAGCCCATTTATGAGATGATCCGATCCCTTTTTTTTTTTTTTTTAGCAGCCTATTAGCGATAATTGTGAAAAAAAGTGGGTTGCGAGAATTGAGGAAACCTTGATGTAGGGTGATGGGTAATGGGTGAGTGAATGGTGGGGTCATGGGTAATGGGTGTGGGGTGATGGGTGAGTGAATGGGTGGGGGGTGATGGGTTGGGGGTGATGGGTGATGGGTGAGGGAATAGGTGGGGGGTGATGGGTAATCTATAATAATATAAGCGAAAGTGTGTCTGTCTGTCTGTCTGTCTGTCTGTCCT
>JACEEZ010002922.1:198355-200855 GCA_016584305.1 Chionoecetes opilio | reverse complement strand
TGTAATATTTAGTCTATAGTCAATTACCTGAAGTTCCTGTAATATTTAGTCTATAGGCAATTACCTGAAGTTCCTGTAATATCTAGTCTCTAGGCAATTACCTGAAGTACCTGTAATATTTCCTTCACCGTTTCACTATTTTTCTGTAACCCCTCCCCTTTTTATGCTTTGCCATAGTGCCATATGACCTCTGATGTCTGGCACATTCACCTTTTTTTGGCATTAAATCAATCAATCCTGTAATATTTCGTCTGTAGGCAATTACCTGAAGTTCCTGTAATGTTTAGCGGCGGGCGGCGTGAAGATGATGAAGGAGATGATGCCGCCGAGCATCATGGAGGCCGCCATCATCAGCGCCACCTGGAAGCACGACGCTGCGGGGGGGAGGCACAGAGAAGCGTTAGGCGTATCAGATAGCCGCGTCGTTATCTTTGTAGGAAAAATTGATTTCAGAAACAAATTTATCCTAACTGTAATTTATTATCTATCATTATTGTCATTGTTGATGTTCTTGCTTTTATTCGAGTTGTAACCCCTTCACGCCCAGATCTTTCCTTTGCTTTAAAAAATAGTCTGTTGATTGCGAAAAGTAACTTAAAATACCAAATTAATTAGTGGACAAGGATACTAAACAGGTCATATCTCTAAAAAACATTGCTTATATTCATTAAAAATCATCTAATGGTACCCAAATTACAATGGAAATTACGTTCTGGGGCTCAAGGGGTTAAGAGAACCAATGAGGTTTCCTGTGGGTTCTATATATATATATTTTTTTTTTTACACTTTTCTTTTGCTTGTGTGTGTAACGTTTCCTGGTAGTGTACATTTCTGATTTGCTAAAGGAGCTTATTTCATCATCATCATCTTGGTGTTTTTTTTTCTTAACCCCCAAAATAAGGCACATCAGGAAACTCAGCTAAGTTATACGTCGTTCTATAGCAGCCGCATGACAACAAACAGATTAACAAATAGATAAGCCGATCATGAAATACGTAGAAAAATATCTTTGATCAAGCCTTTTTAAAGTTGTAGTATTGATAATGATAATTAAAATAAATAATGATAACAATAAGTAATAAGGATAGTAGTGAACATAATAATAAAATCGATGATAGCAATAATAATATTAATAATGGTGTTTGTAATGATACTATAAATACTAATAATGATAACAGTAAAAAGAGAGAGAGAGAGAGAGAGAGAGAGAGAGAGAGAGAGAGAGAGAGAGAGAGAGAGAGAGAGAGAGAGAGAGAGAGAGAGAGAGGAGAGAGAGAGAAGAGAGAGAGGGGAGAGAGAGAGAGAGAGAGGAGAGAGAGGGGAGAGAGTTTCTAGAAGTGTAAACTATGAGAATTAAACCCTAAGTTCTCAGTGCAGTCTATTTTCTTCAGGGCATGCGTAGTGTTTCCTGAAGGCACTGAAGGAATGATAAGAGTGCAGATAATTGTGTACTTGCAGAACGATAGTGATGATAATTCAATTTCATCTTACTAGACCACATCTTGGACTGACATCTTCTGATCTTGTATTTGAGTTCATCGATTTATATTTTCATTTATTACGTTTACATCGGCGGTGAACAATCTATAATGGTGTTCTTCTCTTCTTTCTTTTTTGCCATAACCCTACAAGCAAATGCCCAAAATGAATAAAATGACTCCCTGTTAGCATAATTAGCTTATAGGAGAGTTGTTGTTTTTTCTAGCTTGTTGTAGTTCGTCACATGTGTTGTTTTTATGATACAGTGTAGGAAAAATTATTATAAAGTACCTGATTGTTACCTGGGATGATTGATTGCACACCTGTTCCCCAGACCCCTCTGACTCTCGCATCTGTTTGCGGGGATTCAGATTAACGCTGAGTGAAGGGTGGTAATCAGCGCGGGTGTGATATAGCTTTCTCTCTCTCTCTCTCTCTCTCCTCTCCTCTCTCTCTCATCTCTTCTCTCCTTTTCTCTCTCTCTCTCTCTCTCTCTGTCTCTCTTCTCTCTCTGTCTCTTCTGTCTCTGTCTGTCTCTGTCTCTGTCTCTGTCTCTGTCTCTGTCTCTGTCTCTGTCTCTGTCTCTCTCTGTCTCTGTCTCTCTCTCTCTCTCTCTCTCTCTCTCTCTCTCTCTCATCCTCTCTCTCTCTCTCTCTCTCTCTCTCCTCTCTCTCTCTCTCTCTCTCTCTCTCTCTCTCCTCTCTCTCTCTCTCTCTCTCTCTCTCTCTCTCTCTCTCTCTCTCTCTCTCTCTCTCTCTCTCTCTTCTCTCTCTCTCCTCCTCTCTCTCTCGTCTCTCTCTCTCTCTCTCTCTCTCTCTCTCTCTCTCTCTCTCTCTCTCTCTCTCTCTCCTCTCTCTCTCTCTCTCTCTCTTTTTTCATTTCATGGATGGGATGAAGGTGGATATAGGTAGTATCAAGTAAGAGGAACTACCACGTGTAGGTCTCACAGCCTCTTGTAGATTCCTTATTTTTCTTATGTTCTTATGTTCTTAACTCCCTCAACGCACATTGTTCCTCCACG
>JACEEZ010002922.1:183355-193355 GCA_016584305.1 Chionoecetes opilio | reverse complement strand
GAAAAACTGATTCACAAATAGGGTGGTAAATGATTGGAATGGACTCAGTCATGGGGTTGTTAGTGCGAAGTCAATAGGGAGCCTTAAAAAGAGGCTGGATAAATTAATGGATGGGGATGAAAGGTGGATGTAGGTAGTGTTGAGTAACAGAAACTACCACGTGTAGGTCTCACGGCCTCTTGTAGCTTCCTTATTTTCGTATGTTCTTTTCGTATCTCTCTCTTTCTCTCTCTCTAACCTCACTGAGTCACCGAAGAATGACACACACACACACACACACACACACACACACACACACACACACACACACACACACACACACACACACACACACACACACACACACACACAGACACACACACACACACACACACACACACACACACACACACACACACACACACACACACACACACACACACACACACACACACACACACACACACACACACACACACACACACACAGCATGCACGTGTACGTCTATAACTCAACCTACTTTTAATTTATTTCTTGTCAAAACTTCGGCTCTAATATTTATCACCCCTTCAGTCTCAACCTTCTCCTAGAGGTCACGACTTTGAATACGTGTCACCTGGTCGCATCAGGAGCTATGTATCTGCTGATTCAACCAACAATCTCCCCTCCCTCCCTCCCACCCCTCCCCTTCATTTCCATAACACATCCTTGACTCTCCCTCCCCCTCTCTCCCTCCCTCCCTTCGTTTCCATAACACATCCTTGACTCTCCCTCCCTCCCTCTCCACCTCCCTTTCTTCACCCGCATTACCTACCTCTCCCTCACTCCCCCTCACTCTCCACCTTCCCCTTGCTGTCTACCCCCCCCCCCATATTAACACCCCTTCAACTTTGCTATTTTTTTACCTCTAATACATAGAAACTATAGTGGTAGAAAGTAGTCACACAGGCAGCCTCGTTTGGTTCAGTAGGGCTGTTGCTGTCTGTTCTTCCTTTGTATTCCTTTGTATATTCATTTCCCTTCAACTTACCCCCTGCAAACCCTTCTTCTCTCAGTTTCCTTTGATTTCAAGAACAGTGTACATACGTGAAAACTGTCTGCCTGTCTGCTTTCCTGTGTGCGTGTGTCTATCTTTCCCTGTGTTTACCTGACACACACACTCACACACTCAAACACACACACTCACTCGCTCAAACACACACGCACACACACACACACACACACACACACACACACACACACACACACACACACACACACACACACACACACACACACACACACACACACACACACACATCTCTGCAAAATTGAGAAATGCGTTCAATGTCACTTTTGCATGATGTCTCCTCCATTGTATTCTTGCCTAAACCTTAGACAGTTATTGCAACACATTTTATTTGCACGCTAGGCACAGATAGGAAAATATCGCATGTTTTGGAATCTCCGTTCTTCTTACACTTCGTTATGTTTTGCAGCCGATCAGCGCTGAGTCAACCCTGTAAGCTGACGAACACTGACAAGCGACGAAGGACTTCTGGGACCACGGCAGCAGTGCAGCTCCTGGCCTCCCGATCGACTCCTGCATTCTTCGGTGACTCAGTGAGGTGAGAGAGAGAGAGAGAGAGAGAGAGAGAGAGAGAGAGAGAGAGAGAGAGAGAGAGAGAGAGAGACGAAAAGAACATACAAAAATAAGGAAGCTACAAGAGGCCGTGAGACCTACACGTGGTAGTTTCTGTTACTTAACACTACCTACATCCACCTTTCATCCCCATCCATTAAGTTATCCAGCCTCTTTTTAAGGCTCCCTATTGACTTCGCACTAACTACCCCATGACTGAGTCCATTCCAATCATTTACCACCCTATTTGTGAATCAGTTTTTCCCTATTTCCCTTTTAAATCTACGTTTTCTAGATCTACTTATAAGGGTTTTTATTTATCTAAGTATTTAATTAATTCAGAAGTTAAAGATGTGTTGTCAGCCAGCCTTAACAAGCTTACAAACCTTTCTAAGTGTTATTGAAAGTCTAGAATAGCAAATGATTTCTTCACATCCAGACAACTTGCGATACGTGACAATTTCTTATTACAATTTTACCCGTGATTATGACACTTGTAATATAGGTGCATGTATCCGTCTATATAGGTATGTGTATAGGTACAGTGTAATATAGGTGCATGTATCCGTCTATATAGGTATGTGTATAGGTACAGTGTAATATAGGTGCATGTATCCGTCTATATAGGTATGTGTATAGGTACAGTGTAATATAGGTGCATGTACCCGTCTATATAGGTATGTGTATAGGTACAGTGTAATATAGGTGCATGTATCCGTCTATATAGGTATGTGTATAGGTACAGTGTAATATAGGTGCATGTACCCGTCTATATAGGTATGTGTATAGGTACAGTGTAATATAGGTACAGTCCATAATGTAAGTCTGAATGTGGTGAGGTTAGGGTCCCGGAACTCCGATAGTCTACAATAGTTAACTCATCACGTACGTACGTCTATTAATCTTTGCTTGTGATCAATCCTGTGCTTATGATGCCCACGTTCTTATATACACAGCCCAGTAGACGTAACCCGATGCTAAATATATATTTCTAGTAAGCTGCATTGATAGTCGTGAAACATATAAGAACGATATCAAGGTAACCTATTTTATGATATCTGGCTTCTGTTGCTTGTGACGAGAATGTTAACTTGTCTTTCAATGGAGAATTCAAGGTGTTTTACTATAGGGTTTTGAGGCGTCGATTCAGTCTGCTAAGTACAAACATAGCCTCTCCCTCAGTCTGTCCCAGTGTCGAGGGCACCGCCGCGGGAGTGCGTTCAGTGACCATTCAGTACAGTGCATTTGTTCCGTCAGAGATAGCGGCTCAGTGCACAGCGAGAATTGCCGACTACACGATTTTGTTCATGGGTATAGTGACAGGAAGTGTGCAACATCCCAGCCTGAGGCATTGATATTTTCCTGCCTCAAGGTATTCCCAATTAGAATTTCGAGTTTGATAATACATTGATGTTTCGTCTAATTTGTATAGCATCGTTTATATACATTTTTTGACATCAAGAGGAACTGGCCTAAAGCGGAAAACAGTCACAAAACTCTCGCTCATTGCTAGTGTTAACAACTTCTATTTTCTTCTTCTGACTCTCTCCTTAGCTAAGGTTTTTCTTTCCCTTCTATCTTTATTGCACTGTCATTTCCCCTAACGTCCATTCTTCTTTCCTGGTCTTGTCTCGACGCTTCGGGGAAAAAAATGTATGAAAGGTTTGCCGAGATGAATTAAGCAACATGATCGTTTTCTTTGATGGCAAGGGAGGGCTAAAAGGTGAGACAAAATGCGTATAAACTATTTTAATTTCCTTCAATAATCTTAATATAGGTATAGTCAACTACTGTATACTGGATATACTGGATTTAAAATAACCTAAAATACCGTCCTAGAGCGTGATATTTGTTCTGAGTAACAGCCCGCGTCGTCTGTTTGTTTACATCCACCGAGTTCTGCGCATGCGCTGTATAGAGTCCTAGAGTGGCCCCCTAGACCAACCGGCACGGCGGATCCTCTATACCGCCACACCGGCATGCGTAGTGTTTCCTGAAGGCACTGAAGGAATGATGAGAACGCAGAGAACACGTGTTTGCAGAACGATAGTGATGATAATTCAATTTCATCTTACTAGACCCCATCTTGGACTGACTTTTTCTGATCTTGTATTTGAGTTCATCGATATTTATTTGCACTCTTGTTACGTTTACATCGGCGGTGAACAATCTATAATGTTGTTCTTCTCTTCTTTCTCTTTTGCCATAACCCTACAAGCAAATGCCCAAAATCAATTAAATGACTTCCTGTTCGCATAATTAGCTTATAGGAGGGTTGTTGTTTTTTCTACCGTAGATAACACTATAGTCGCCACCTGCACTAATGTCGCCAGGCGCCATATATTACGAATTACAGCATCACTACTGATTCTTATGTGCCACTGAAGATGATATACAGTAGTTTATATCATGACTGCATAATCTACCCTGTTTCAGCGTTGTTTTATGCTTTGTATCTGCAAGTATAAACGGTTTCAAATTTCACTACTCGTTTTTTTTTTCGGGCGACGACAAACAGCAGCTGGGCGGGAGGAATAAACACTAGCTGGCGACCTTACTGTAGACGTTAACGTCGCCACTCACGGTTGATATTTTGATAATTTTTTCATTTATAGCCATAATATGACACAGATGAAGACACAAAATGACACAGACTCTCCAGATAGTCCCTTCTAACTTTCCTGAAAATATGGATGTAGAAATGTAAGTATTAACGTCACCACACGTCTGTAAGTCGTAAAGAAACGTTGTCCTGGCGACTTTAGTGTTATTTACGGTAGTTTTTTGTAGTTCGTCACATGTGTTGTTTTTATGATACAGTGTAGGAAAAAATTATTATAAAGTACCTGATTGTTACTTTGTTGTTATCATTATCAAATGTTGATATCATTGATTGCACACCTGTTCCCCATACTGCTCCTCCCGCACGTGTCTCTCGCACATGTTTGCTGGGATTCAGATTGATAAAGATGGTAATCAGTGCAGGTGTGATGTAACTCTCTCTCTCTCTCTCTCTCTCTCTTTCTCTCTCTCTCTCTCTCTCTCTCTCTCTCTCTCTCTCTCTCTCTCTCTCTCTCTCTCTCTCTCTCTCTCTCTCTCTCTCTCTCTCTCTCTCTCTCTCTCTCTCTCTCTCTCCTCTCTCTCTCTCTCTCTCTCCTCTCTCTCTCTCTCTCCTCTCTCTCTCTCTCTCTCTCTCTCTCTCTCTCTCCTCTCTCTCTCTCTCTCTCTCTCTCTCTCTCTCTTTTCAATTTCATGGATGGGGATGAAAGGTGGATGTAAGTAGTGTTAATTAAGTAAGAGGAACTACCACGTGTAGGTCTCACAGCCTCTTGTAGATTACTTATTACCTCCACTAACGAAGTTGGAGGGAGGTTATGTTTTCATCCCGATCTGTCTGTTTGTTTGTTTGTTTGTTGTGTACAGGATTTCTCGAAAATTTACGAATAGATTTGGACCAAACTTGGTATACCAAAAATATTTGGTATAAGGAAGAACTGATTTAATTTTGAATGAAATCAAATCACAACTGTTGCCATGGCAACCAATTGATGAAATATTTAGTGTACAGGATTTTTCGAAAAGTTACAAATAGATTTGGAACAAACTTGGTATACCAGGTCTATTTGGTATAAGGAAAAACTGATTTAATTTTGGATGAAATCGAATCACAACTGTTGCCATGGCAACCAATTGATGAAATATTCGGGCGGAGGTATGCGCTCTACTGAGTGCCCGCCCCCTAGAGTTCTTATGTTCTTATCTCCCGCCACGCACATTGTTCCTCCACGTGGGTTTGTTGCGTCTGTCGTGGGTTCGTTAGAAGGTTTGGGTCTCCCTAATGGGGTTGTTTTGATGATGCAATGCCGAGGTTTGTGAGAGTAAACGTTGCGATGACTAGTCTTGCCATCGATGCAGTATTTCCCATTTTCTCTTCAGTGATGTGATACTCAGAAGGGATTTTTAAGGGTACATTTCAGAGAGATTGCTACGTTATTGTGGTAAACGCATTTCTAATTAGGGGGGGGTGCGGGCACTCAGTAGAGCGCATACCTCCGCCTGAATATTTCATTCACCATGTTAAAGGATAGGGAAAATCGGATTTTCAATTGGTTGCCATGGCAACAGTTATGATTCGATTTCATCCAAAATTAAATCAGGTCTTCCTTATACCAAATAGACTTGGTATACCAAGTTTGGTCAAAATCTATTAGTAACTTTTTGAGAAATCCTGTACACTAACAGACAGACAGACAGATCGGGGTGAAAACATAACCTCCCTCCAACTTCGTTGGCGGAGGTAATTACGGAATATATGATCACGGTTCGGTTCTACATGGCACAAGTACTCGTATATCCTGTTTTTTTTAATAAGGTGAAAAATCCTGACCCTTTGCTGCTTACTGACTGATATTTGATGCCAGGAGAAGGGAATACTACGGTTCTTCTAAATTTCATCTGTATTTTATCATAGTTAACCATATCATCAGGTAACATAGGCATACTTTTAAGCATAAGACCTTAAGATTGAATGGAATTTTCCCCCCGTAAAAAAAATAGCCTATAGTTAAATCCACATTTTAACGTACTTTAATACCTGGTGAAGGAACATGATGCCTAGTACCTTGGCTCTGACGCCATGTGCTTAACAACGTAGGAGGTGTTATTAAATTGCTGTACAACCCAATTAACACAACAGCGGTGAACACACACATGGTAGGCTGTCACCACTGTAGAGGGACATGTGGGGACATGAGTGTCAGGCATATCTCCTACACCTACTGTGTGTAGGAGATATGCTGTATCTCAGTAGGAAATATGTCACTACTCTAAAATCTGCTAAATTTGTAGGAGATGTGCTGTGTAGTATACATGGTGTAGGAATTATGGCGCGCCCCCTAATCATTTTGTGTCTGATATCAGTGAGGGAAAGGGAAGAGCTTGTCGGTCTGTCATATCCTGTGGGTTGCGACACACACACACACACACACACACACACACACACACACACACACACACACACACACACACACACACACACACACACACACACACACACACACACACACACACACACACACACACACACACACACACACACACACACACACACACACACACACACACACACACACACACACACACACACACACACACACACACACACACACACACACACACACACACACACACACACACACACACACACACACACACACACACACACACACACACACACACACACACACACACACACACACACTCTATGGTATATACGTATGCCTTACAACTGTGTTACGACTGTGTAAGTGCACGCAAACTCACATGCACACCAACACCAACACACACACACACACACACACACACATACACAACACACACAACACACACACCACACACACACACACACACACACACACACACACACACACCACACCAACACACACACACACACACACACACACACACACACACACACACACACACACACACACACACACACACACACACACGCACACACACACACACAAACTCTATGGTATATACGTATGCCTTACAACTGTGTTACGCCAATGTGTAAGTGCACGCAAACTCACATGCACACCAACACACACAAATACACACCAACACACACACACACACATACACACACACACACACACACACACACACACACACACACACACACACACACACACACACACACACACACACACACACACACACACCTCTTCAGTATCATATAGCAAGAGGCGATGCACAAGCGATAGATTCAATCATCAGTGCGGAGTTATGGCAAATAGTTTGAAAGTTTGTAATTCGAGCCCAGAGCACTTACATATTACTGGTACACCTGAGAACCATTGATAAGGGTGGGTGTGTGCGTATAAGTGTGAGACCAGAGGGAGACTGAAGCCCTCATGTGTTCAGCTTGGCCATCCGCCTTTCCTTATCAAGCTTTATAACCTGAGCAGATTAACGCTTTTCATGATGTGGAGGGAGTCAACTTTATGCATCACTGATTGAGGTATGTCATTGCTCACAAGATGGTTTTGTTTTATGTTTCAACGAATGAAACGAAACAACACACCACACACACACACACACACACACACACACACACACACACACCACACACACACACACACACACACACACACACACACACACACACACACACACACATAATATCAGCCATGGGAGAAGAAGGTAATAGGTATACGAAGGACATACACTTTTGTATGCGCATGGGACGTATCACGTTCTGCCTGTTGAGTGGCAAGCATCCGCCATTTTTTTATTATAAAAGGGTACTCCGTGGTGTAGGGGAAGCACGCTCGGTTCACAACCGAGAAGTCCCGGGTTCGCTCCCCGGGCGGAGCGGAAACAGATGGGTTGTTTCCTTAAAACCCGAGCCCCTGTCCACCCAGCAGTGAATGGGTACCAGGTGTTAGTCGGGGTTTGTGACCTGCTCTCCGGGGTGGTGGCTTCAGCCAACACAAAGCACTAAGGATGAATGATAAAAATGTTGATATGGAGACGGGGCCACACAGCATTACTCTGGCCCTGTAAAATACAACTAGATGAATACAACTAGATGAATACACACACACACACACACACACACACCACACACACACACACACACACACACACACACACACACACACACACACACACACACACACACACACACACACACACACAAGGAAAAAATGTGTTGCGAACATCACTCCCATTTCCCTTCCTATGGTTTATCAGTATAAATGATATACTGTTATCTTCGTAAATGTTTGTTCTATAATATTATCAAATAAAAAACAGTACAATACACTAAAGAAATGCCATTATGAGAGAGTGAAGAAATATGCATAAACTTAATATTCACTTAAACTCTTCGCCATTTAATATTTTGCGAAAAAACATTTTACATGAAACATATCAATAGAAGTGGAATTTTATTAGCTTTCCTTTGATATATTTTTTTTTCTGATAAATGAATTATTACCATGCATAAATTAGTGTTAACTAAATAAATAACCTCATCAATCGGGAAAATTACCCGATTCATGATGATATTTATTTAGTTAACGCTAATTTATGTAAGTATGGTTTTTGTAAGATTGGAGAAGTCGCCGAGCGGATGCAACTTATTAAGTATGGGGAAATGGGTATTCAAACACAAGGTGATTGCTTAGTTATATAGTTATAATGTTATATAGTCTTATCAAAGCACAAAGGTAGAACCACAACACAAAGAGTTCACGACTCGTAAGCGACACACACAACGTCCACACTGTATCGAAGGCTATCTTCCTCTGGCCTCGTTGGATGCCGCCTGTGGAAGCGCTGGCTGGCTGGGTGAGACAGGGGGTACCTCTGGGGTGTCAGGTTTCAGGGTGTGGTGCTTGTTACCGTCGTCTAGTGGTGACCTCTGCCGGGTTGTGTTGTAGACGTGCAGTGACGTGGCATGGGCGTCACGGGCGTGTCACAGTTACAATAACTTTAACATGGAAATTATTAGTAACTTCCTTAAATATATAATTGTAATAATACATATCTATCAACAAAGCCATCAAATCATTCCAGCGATAGCCCATGATTCTGTGAAGACACTTATTACCAAAAGCATCGATTCGTCTCTTCAAGTCGCTATTTAGGCCCATATGCAAGAAATTTTCTCGACCCGTTGCATCGCGCAGCGGCAAGCAAGAATCATTTGAAACACTCCACCCGTTGCGTTCCACTGGTTGCGTTGTCCATGCCTTGTCCTCTGTCCTTATTCCATCGTATTTCTTCCCAAACCATTACAGGCGAGTTTTCAACATAACCGAGAGTGACATACATACACTGTGAATGCACACGTGTCATAATTAAGGTAAAATTAGGTGCAGGAGGCCTTATATTGCTGTGATCAGTGGTGACGAGGGAGAGCGGCGGTGGTGGAGGCGGTCAGCCATATTGCTTTGTGGCGACTGGCGGGACGTTCAAATGTACTCACAAGTATCACTCAGGCCCATTTTTTCTACATCAACGCCTCAGATAAGTGGCGAACACTAACAAAGCTATTACTTTAATGGCAGAAATGATAAATTAGGCTAGTAAAAGGAATTAGATAGGTGTAAAACAGTCAAAATACTGATGCCGCCTTGGACTCGCCTGCTTGTGTTGGTACAACTGCCCAAATCTCCACTGGCCGGGCATTTCTTGACTATCCCACCGGTGGAGATACGACGGTCGGGAATCTCCACCTGCCGGGATTTGACGAGCATTCTTGCATTTAGCCCTTAGTGTCCATGTCTCACAACCATAGAGTAAGACAGGGATCACAAGCGACTTGAAGATCCGGATCTTTGTCCTCCTGCACAGGTACCGACAACGCCAAATCCTCCTGCTGAGCGA
>JACEEZ010002922.1:165855-180855 GCA_016584305.1 Chionoecetes opilio | reverse complement strand
CATTACGAGAGCGTTAAAGAATACATTTATACTTTTTCTTTTCTCTTTTTTTTCCTGAATCCATGGTTCGCTTCTCCAAAGACTGCTGCATGCACGGAGGAGAGGTATTTCCTGGCCGTCCTTCTGATCACAGGCTGTGTGTCTGGGAAGGTTGGGTCCTTGCGCCAGGCCCGCTAAGAAAGGTTTGGGGGCGTGGCTAAAAAAACATGATACTCAAATCCCCTCAAGCTAAAGTATCGCTGGTTTGAAGTAGCTGAAAGTGTGCGAGTATATCATTAGCTAGCTGCCTATGAGCTCAAGGAATTGCCGCAAATAACAGGTTGAAAGAGCAACATTTTACTTTTACCTAAAAGAATCAAGTTTCCTTAGCAGTACACAACCATCTTTCTTCTTGGCTCACAAAGTGCGAACAGTTGTGATGAGCACTTGACATTCTTCAACGATCTGCATGACAGGAAGAAATATATAACCTCAAGCACGCATACCCTTGTCTCGTAACCCTTGGCTGTCGTCATGCCTCGTAGACCTGTCTGTTCTGCTTTAGGCTCCTCCCACACATGCTGATCCCCTTACCCATCGTCCCTGCCTTGAACCCCCAGCAATTTTTCACCCCTTCCCGAAAGAATGGCCATCTGCCTCCAGCTACTCCTTCCATATTTACCCTCGATCGAGACCGTACCTTGAACGATGCATTTGTGGCAGGATTCTTCGCAGTGGGCGTTCATGTAGCCGGGGTTGGTGGTACACTCGCCCACCCGCGCCCACTGCGAACACTTCGGGTGCTCGTCGCTGCAACCTGCGAGAAGGATGCAAGAGAGAAAAGTTAGAAACACAGAAACATTAACATAAGAAGATAAGAAAATATGGAAGCTTCATGAGGCCGTGAGACCTACACGAGGTAGTTCCTATAAATTGATTAAAAACATTGATGATACTGCATGGAACAGAGAAAAGAAAAGCAAATAGCGTCACTTATAGAAATTTGTCGAAAAGCAAATTTCATTCCATTACATCTCATCAAATAACGAAAAACTTGTTCACCATTTTGAAGTTAAATTTCTATATGTCGAGGAGGAGATAGTGGCAAGAAGGAAAATGTGACATCATATTATTGTTAGTGATGATAATGCATCTAAAGGACCCTCCGACGCTACCAAGATTGCGTCATGAGGCAGAGGACGAAAAGGCAGGGTGAACGGACTACCTAACCCATTACCTACCCAACCCTATCCCTGTTCCCCCGTCCCTGCCCGCCCCACCATTACCTACCCAACCCTACCCCTGTTCCCCCGTCCCTGCCCGCCCCACCATTACCTACCCAACCCTACCCCTGTTCCCCCGTCCCTGCCCGCCCACCATTACCTACCCAACCCTATCCCTGTTCCCCCGTCCCTGCCCGCCCCACCATTACCTACCCAACCCTACCCCTGTTCCCCCGTCCCTGCCCGCCCACCATTACCTATCCAACCCTATCCCTGGTCCCCGGTCCCTGCCCGCCCCACCGGTTACCCCAGCCATCATAATACCAGTCTCGCCTGCGTCACCTTTCCAAGCCCCTCGTAGCACCGTTAGCTGGTCAGGTGGGGAAGGGCGGCGGGAATCCACGTCTCCCGGCCCGTGAGAGACACTCGCTGGCCTCATGATGCCCACACGCATTGCCCACATCGGTTTTCAGGGCAGTCATTGCGTGGCGATATTCATAATCATATATTTTACCGTACGTGATTTTCTTCGTGGTGGCTTGATGGTTTATATATCTTTTTTTGGTTTGTCGGTTCGCGCAAGGCAGTAATGCAATGCGCAATGTGCAGCAAATGGATTGCTCTCGTCCAACAAGTTTCTGTTCTTTTTTTTTTCCATAACGACCCGCACTCGCCCATACTTGTCAATGCGGAAGGATAAGATAAGCAGTAACGGTAAAGATTCCTCTCGAAATTGGTTAGAAATTTACGCTCAAGGTGAGTGAGTCTGAGGCAGGAAGTGAGTCCTGGGATAGTTGTGTGGACAGGGGCGATGAGGCAATGGCAGGGAGGCAGGGAGGGAGGGAGCAGCCACGCGTGGCCACGGCCACCCCAAGATCAAGGTCATTCGAGACGGTTGTTGACTCCACCTGTCTAGAGATGCATAGGTTCCCGCTACACTCTGCGGCCTGTCCCGCCATCCGAAAAAGCTGATATCCTAGATTGGTGGGTATTCCCGGAAAAATTGTTGGTGTAGCAATACCGCCTTGGGAGTATTGTTTGATGCAACGGCTGTATATCAGTAGCGTGATCGTTGTGCAGGCTTGAATGTCTTTCCTCCCTTTGGAGTTATAATGAGAACCTGATCGATATTTGGACTGGTTGATTTGAGTGATCGTATATTCGTATTGCCTTTGTGGCGCAGCATGAGTGTCGTGTGGCGCAGGTCGACGTGAGCACCAGCAGGAGCAAGGTTTTGTGGGTCTGGCAAAGAGGCGGGTTCCTGGTCCCACTAGATACCACTGTCAAGAGTAACCAAATGAGGATTTAAGGTCAAATGTGGTTATGGCGGCTGTGCTGGGTCACCTCCGCGGTATGTGACCAAAACGTTGGGAAAGCTATACGTAAGTGGAATTATAATAATGATGTGTTTGAGATTAATTATCACAAGTTTCATAACAGCTTGCTTGTACTTGATTATCTTTGTGACTGAAAATGTTGAGATTCGCATTAGGAAATCCTCAAGGCATAATTCCACAAAACTCAAGATTTCACATAATATTAAGTATCAATTTCTTAAGACGCTATTAATAGCCTCGAAACAAGAAACATACTTTTGGTGTCGCCTGGTGAGTAGCAGACTGTGGCCGCCCACCAGACAGAACAAAGATGTGGGAGGAGGAAGGAAAACCCACGTCACCTCCGGGACCTTCTCCCTCACACCCATCGGTCAGGAATGTGGCTCAGCATTGCAGGTACAGTGTGGGCCGCCGCCTTCCGTCCACGATGCCACGCAGATTTGTCTCTGGCAAGTCACGGGTAGGCGGAAGCCTTGGGCCAGGAAGCAGCGGCGTCGCTCTGACCAGCGCGGTTGCCTTGCAAGGTCGCCGCAGGGTAGGTTTTCGTGGTGTACGTGGACACTCCCTCTCTAAAAGGATGTTTACCAGCCGTTTAGACAATGCTTACTTCCTGGTCTCTGACAGCATTGTGTTGAGACTCGATTGTAAGGCGCGGAGACAACGCTGTGTGTTGCTGCAAACACTGCCACTCCTCAGCTACGTAGATGTCCATCGGTTTTTTTTTCAAGGTGAGGAGAAGACATGATCACGTTGGCCACTGTGCTCGTCTACAGTCGTGGTAGTAGTGGCTGGGTGGGATATGCCTTTACTGCATCACTGCGGTGTTTGAGCTTTGGGCTGGTTCTTTACCATCAGCCTCGGGCACAGAGCCACTGACTGCAGCGTTCAGCTCAGACCAAGGCTTCCTTACTCGGCCTGGCATGGACACATACATATCGAGTGGCCTGTGTTAGGCTGCTGCCTTAGCTAATACTGGAGCAATGGTAATGGAGTTAATGTGAGGGGTTTTAGCTAACAATCGACGCTAAGTGTTGAGTGTAATCTAGCAAGCACTGACCAGACGGGGATGTCGCGGACGAAACAGATGGTCGTAACCTGAGGCAGAAATACTCGTGCTCCCACCTGTCCTGCGGCTTTATGAGGGGCTAATTCCTGATGATGACTATTCGTTCAATATTATCTTTCCTTTCCAGCCATACATATGTTGCATATATAAGTAAGATGTTGCGTTACATCTGTTTCATTATCATAGTTGGCATCGTACATCCCGTGTCTTCCTTCTCTTTCCATTTCGTTTTATGAGTGACTTACTCGATGACCTCCTGGCAATCATATTTATTTACATGCATCATTAATCATGCGTGCTGCGGCATATGGCGGGAGATTCTACTCAGTGTTTTTCAGTCACTTTGTCATTGACCTGCCTTGGAATAGGAATGAAGGCATTGGAGGTGCGTACAGCGACCATTGACACAACCGTTGGTCTCTAGAAGGGTATAGATGCCGGGTTGGTCTCTAGAAGGGTATAGATAGGGACATTCTTAGACGAATAGAATGCGCCTCGGGGAGTGTGTGGTGGGATCGCGTGTGACAACAAGGCCGTCCACTTGAAATCGTTGCTGAGGAGTTCTTGATGTCGTTTCCGATCATCACCAACAGAGCAGCCATTTCAGCCATTCCCTCACTCCCTTATTATTTGCGTCACTTCCGTCAGGCACAACAGACACCTACCCGCCTCCTCCTGGCTAAGAGCTGAGGAAAACACTGCTTCTGCCAGTCATCCTGTCTCCAAGTGGCCTCTGAGAGCTCTTCCATTAGAATCGACTCTCTCTCTCTCTTCGTGTTGTTGTGCTGACAGACTCTTGGTTACGCCTCCTACTGTTATCGCATTGAGACTGAATATCCAACGGAGTGAAGGCCATTAAAATTAATCGTATCAAACAACACATTCCCTTTCGCTCTCTCTGTAGACCACTTCCTCCCTTCGGCCTCAACACCTTGCCAGAGGGTATAGAGGGAGGAACCGCTGCACACCCGCCTCGCCGCCCGCAATGTTTAGGATCAAATCGTGTAAATATCATGACACCGCCCGGACGAGGAAGTAGAAACAGTGCCCTTTCCGCCTCACTCGTATCCGCTTTAACATCATGAATTAGTCTAGTTTTTGTGATGGTGATCTGTGACCCGCGCGTCCACTGTAAGATCCTGTCCAGCCCACGAGGCATGGAAAGCAGAGAAACACGAGACTGTTAGCAAGGGAGGGGCAGCCAGCGTGCTCTGTAACTTTGTGGGGAGCGAAAAATATGCCTATTCTCTTGACTTCCTAACAGCGTCTTAGTGCCTCAGAAAGGGAAAAGACTGTCGTAATGATTAGCAGAACAGTGATAGTTCAGTGGTTTAGCCTGTATTGATTTTTTATTTAAACAGAGCATGAAGCCACAAGATAATCAGAAGACAAAACAAGTGACCGCACAGCCTTGACTCGTCATGACTGGATACATGAAGCGTCCTGCACTCAAGCACTTTATTTTCTTATTGTCTGTTTTTCATGACCAAAACTCATCTCTTCATTTATTTTCAAGGATATCTCTGGAGTCTTTCGCAGCTGTTCCTGGCGCTCTCACGACAAACCTGACCATTACAGCGCGTTGTTGCAGGCATATCTCATTTTCTCAACATTTTAAGAGTTTCTCGAACACTACACTTTCACTGGTCGTCGCCATTACCTCTCGTGCTTCCTTGTTGCCACCGCGGCGCTGTATATATGACTGCACATGCTGCAACACCAGGAAGAATCACTCAATCAATACACACAAGCACACGCACTCTGCCCTCAGCAAGGACAGGGACACCAGCCTCACGCACTCACTTTTTTTCTTCTTTTTTTTTCCTATTGCTTTCTGGAAGTAAAATGTTTAATACCGGGTTTTCGGAAATAACATGAGGCATAGGAGAGAGTGAAGGGCTTGTTAATTCACTGGTCCACCTTGGCTGCAGGTGACGGCTGGGGCAGGAGAGATAATGCACTACTTGTCTTCCTGTCCACGTAAAGGGAAATACAGGAGGTTGATGATGCAATATTACAAGCGGTTTTTTTCATGTCTATCAGCTGACAATTTCAATACTCTTTGGTGATTCATCGAGGGAAAATTATATTACTAGTGTGTGTGTGTGTGTGTGTGTGTGTGTATGTGCGTGTGTGCGTGTGCGTGTGCGTGTGGTGTGTGTGTGTGTGTGTGTGTGCTTTTGTTTACTCTCATTTTTATATGTGGGAATGCATGGACGCTATGTATTCTCGGAAAAACTTATGACAATGCATGCTAGTCGAGTTCTGCGTCGATTATGGAAATGGTGGAAATGGTGTTGAATGATGGAAATAGTGTTGAATGGTGGAAATAGTGTTGAATGGTGGAAATAGGTGTTGAATGGTGGAAATGGTGTTGAATGGTGGAAATGGTGTTGAATGGTGGAAATGGTGTTGAATGGTGGAAATAGTGTTGAATGGTGGAAATAGTGTTGAATGGTGGAAATAGTGTTGAATGGTGGAAATGGTGTTGAATGGTGGAAATGTGTTGAATGGTGGAAATGTGTTGAATGGTGGAAATAGTGTTGAATGGTGGAAATAGTGTTGAATGGTGGAAATAGTGTTGAATGGTGGAAATAGTGTTGAATGGTGGAAATAGTGTTGAATGGTGGAAATAGTGTTGAATGGTGGAAATGGTGTTGAATGGTGGAAATAGTGTTGAATGGTGGAAATAGTGTTGAATGGTGGAAATAGTGTTGAATGGTGGAAATAGTGTTGAATGGTGGAAATGGTGTTGAATGGTGGAAATAGTGTTGAATGGTGGAAATAGTGTTGAATGGTGGAATAGGTGTTGAATGGTGGAAATGGGGTTGAATGGTGGAAATGGTGTTGAATGGTGGAAATAGTGTTGAATGGTGGAAATAGTGTTGAATGGTGGAAATAGTGTTGAATGGTGGAAATAGTGTTGAATGGTGGAAATGGTGTTGAATGGTGGAAATAGTGTTGAATGGTGGAAATAGTGTTGAATGGTGGAAATAGTGTTGAATGGTGGAAATAGTGTTGAATGGTGGAAATAGTGTTGAATGGTGGAAATGGTGTTGAATGGTGAAATATGTGAATGTGGAAATGGGGTTGAATGGTGGAAATAGTGTTGAATGGTGGAAATAGTGTTGAATGGTGGAAATAGTGTTGAATGGTGGAAATGGTGTTGAATGGTGGAAATGGTGTTGAATGATGGAAATAGTGTTGAATGGTGGAAATAGTGTTGAATGGTGGAAATAGTGTTGAATGGTGGAAATAGTGTTGAATGGTGGAAATAGTGTTGAATGGTGGAAATAGTGTTGAATGGTGGAAATAGTGTTGAATGGTGGAAATAGTGTTGAATGGTGGAAATAGTGTTGAATGGTGGAAATAGTGTTGAATGGTGGAAATAGTGTTGAATGGTGGAAATAGTGTTGAATGGTGGAAATAGTGTTGAATGGTGGAAATAGTGTTGAATGGTGGAAATAGTGTTGAATGGTGGAAATAGTGTTGAATGGTGGAAATAGTGTTGAATGGTGGAAATAGTGTTGAATGGTGGAAATAGTGTTGAATGGTGGAAATAGTGTTGAATGGTGGAAATAGTGTTGAATGGTGGAAATGTGTTGAATGGTGGAAATAGTGTTGAATGGTGGAAATGGTGTTGAATGGTGGAAATAGTGTTGAATGGTGGAAATAGTGTTGAATGGTGGAAATAGTGTTGAATGGTGGAAATGGTGTTGAATGGTGGAAATAGTGTTGAATGGTGGAAATGGTGTTGAATGGTGGAAATGGTGTTGAATGGTGGAAATGGTGTTGAATGGTGGAAATGGTGTTGAATGGTGGAAATAGTGTTGAATGGTGGAAATGGTGTTGAATGGTGGAAATGGTGTTGAATGGTGGAAATGGTGGAAATGGTGTTGAATGGTGGAAATGGTGGAAATGGTGTTGAATGGTGGAAATGGTGGAAATGGTGTTGAATGGTGGAAATGGTGGAAATGGTGTTGAATGGTCGAAATGGTGGAAATGGTGTTGAATGGTGGAAATGGTGGAAATGGTGGAAATGGTGTTGAATGGTGGAAATGGTGGAAATGGTTGTTGAGTGCCCAATAGACAAACGTAAATAATCAATAAATTTCAATGTTCTCCATCCGTCGTATTCATCATAAATCTTGTTGCTGCATTCTATATATATGAGCTACTTTACTTCTATCAAGTGTTCTATTCTCCGATCTTTGCTTTAAATTACTCTTCGTTCGTTTCCATCTATTTTAATACTGTGCAAGTATACAGAGCAGTCGATCAAACGTAGAAAAGAAAAAATCTATTACATGCATAACTCACTCGCTTGGAGATAAAATGAGCCTAACCCAGTTTATATGTGAACCAGCATTTAACATAGAAGAAATTGTTAAAACTGTAGAATATTTGTTTGCTTCACTCCCTTCCCACAATTCCCTTCACATTAACCTGCGATATCATTTCTATATTTACGTGAATGTCAGTGTTGTTGTTTTTATCACCACCTTGCCCAACCAACGCAGGTGCAAAACAGAGCAATAAAAGTAGCACAATACATCTGACACGGTGCACACACACACACACACACACACACACACACACACACACACACACACACACACACACACACACACACACACACACACACACACACACACACACCTTAACCTCTGTGACATTTACATGTTTGGTTGGTCAGAGCGTCGTATCAGAATGAGTCATCTTCTTCCGTATCATTATCATCTCATTTAAATCGAAGGGTCAATCTATAAAAAAATATAGTAAACCTTCCGCTGATGTTAATTCCATGGCCGTCCACTTCAACTCCCTACTTTCCTGTATTTACATCGGATACCATAGTCTACGTGTACTAAACAAGGCATTTACTACACTCATAGAAAAAAAGGGTAGGAAAAGGGTAGAAAAAGGGTGTTTGTAGTGATGAAATACTGCTACCCTTTTTCTACCCCTACAAATATACCCTTTCGGATCGACGCAAATATACCCTTTCTCAACCCTCTCGTCTAAAAAGGGTAGATAAAGGGTAGATGAAGGGTATAATCGGCAGCATCTACCCTCCAGTCTGGACATAGGGTTTAAAAAGGGTAGTGATGGTGCGATGTAACAATTCTACCCTTAATATACCCCTTATTTATGAGAGTGTACATATGTCTTATTAATGGATGATAACACAGGGGAGGCCACTTTTAGTACTATTTCGTGAACCTCTGAAAATGGTTGGAATTTGTACTTATATTGTAGTTCCTTTTCCTCATTGCTGTATGCGGAATCGCCCTTACTTATGGCGTGTCTAAGAAAATCCTCTCTTTTTGCTCCTCCTCCGTCCATAACAACTTCCGCATCACTGCCATGGCTCAAAATTGTCCATCTCATCATTGACCCCTTCGCCCCCCCCCCCCCCCTCCCTCTCTCGACCTTCTCCTCCAGTCACTAGTGTTTCGATTGTATTTCAAAGTCACAAACAAAGTATAGTTAGTCCGTGTGTTGCTCCTGCCTTTTGGTGGGACTGCGGTGCCATGACTGGAATAATCTAAACGAAGAAAAGGACTCCCTATCGTACCTCTGCAACTTTGCCCTCACGAATCATTGCATCCGAGGGGTCACAGAGCATAGAGGCAGTTTTTTTTCAAGTGACTATGCAGGTGTGTGTGTGTGTGTGTGTGTGTGTGTGTGTGTGTGTGTGTGTGTGTGTGTGTGTGTATGTGTGTGTGAGATCCTTCTTTAATGAACCCCGTGCAAGTGATGCGAGCGGAAGACGACTCAATATTTTTCTTTCTTCTTAGTTGGTCATTCTCTTCAAAGCGACGGAGGAGTGGCATCTATATAAGGAGCTTTAAGAACATGGTGGAGGAAGTACAGGTTTGTATACGCTGCAGGACCGCGCTAAAAGTAGTAGCCTTAAAAAAGTCGTATCTGTGAATGAGTAAGAATAACCCGACATGTTTACGGCGAGTCTGTGCAGGTTTGGGAGAAGAAGGGAACAGCTAATCAAGGACACACACACACACACACACACAGACACACACACACACACACACACACACACACACACACACACACACACACACACACATATATATATATACACACACACACACACACACACACACACACACATGTATCGATTTAATACTCGCATTTCCGTATAACTTCACACACGGCGGCGCTCCAATCCTGTCATTTTACCCAAATCCGTCAACCTTGCCTTTTACTCTTAAACATCCTGGTACCACGAGCTAAAAAAGGAAGAAAACGTTCCGCGGGGGAAGAGTGACTATTGTGGTGGTACTTCCTCATCGTGGTGACGTTGGTGACCTTGAGGGAGCAAGAGAGAGAGAGAAAGGAGTCACAATTATCCACTGTGTCATTGGAGTCAGGCGCACCCAGTTATGAAACGCCTCATTCCTTTCTATTACGTTGGACGTCTCCCTCAATTATCTCTCCGTAGCCTTGCCCTTAATTCTCTCGGCTTCCCATTTCCTCTTTGACTCACAGCTGGAATTCTCGTTATTAAAGTTTACTCTACAGCTTCAGACTAGTTGTTAAATTTCTCTATTTTTATTATTCTTTAAAGTAGGTGCTGAGAGTGAGGTCGGGTGGACATTTTTTTGTTTTTTCTCTCTCTCTCTCTCTCTCTCTCTCTCTCTCTCTCTCTCTCTCTCTCTCCTCTCTCTCTCTCTCTCTCTCTCTCTCTCTCTCTCTCTCTCTCTCTCTCATATAAGCATACTGTATAACGTAGGACAGAAAATCGAGATGCCGGAGGAAGGCGCGGCGTACTCCTCTCGAGGCCGCATTTGATGAGCGATTGTTGCTCTGAATAAGGAATGTTGAGTGCATCATGGGAAGGAAGGTGCGCGTAAGTCCCCTCGTCCCTGCTGAAGACGTGCTGTAAGGGGAAGGCAAGGAAGGGCGTGGAGGGAGGATGACGAGGGACGCGACGCCACGGACATAGACAAGGCCGTGTTTGTAAGGTCTCCTCCCCTGTGAGTACGGCGCCAGAGGGTCGGCTGTGGCGTACCGAGGATATGTTGCCAGAAAAACGGAAGAGATCGACAAGTAGGACGAAGAATGCGGAACCGGGTGTTAAAGAATGAACCATGGAACTATAAACACGGAATGAGGTGGACAGACATTGGGACATTTCCTTATAGAACAACTCTTTAACTTTAATGTTGAAAATCATTGTTTAGACTTTAGAGGTACAAAGAAATGTGGAAGTGTATTTTTGACAACAGAAAAATAAGCGAAAAGCTGAAGGTCAATCTAGAGAAATGCTGAATTTATGTTTGTTACTTCCGAGTGCCACCTTTGCAGGACTGGTCTGTTGAAAATTTAATGTGATATGAAGTCCCTGGCGGGTTTATCAGGGTCAACAAGGCGCCTGGTGCATGGTGTTAGGGGTTTCACGGTGTCTCCTAATTTTCCATCTGGGTGCTGTTTCCAGCATAACATACACGCCCACGACTGCTTGGGTTGCGTGACGGCTGATGTGGCGAGGCTGTAGCCGTTCAGAAGTTAGACGTTGGCTGTCATGAGCAAAGCTTATGTCCTATGTCCTTGGCTACAGATTATATGTTCTGGCGAAAGCATTAGTTCAAGCACGACCTTGTGTCTTCACCTGTCGGGCCTTGCACTGCCTCGCTGCGCACCGCTGTCCGCGGGAGGATGCGTGCGAGTGTGTGTGTGTGTGTGAACAATCTTGATACCAACCCAAAAGTTTTCTTTCTATAAAACTTTGTTGAAGCTTTCGTATGTAAATGCAATTTTCTGCCGTGCCAGCGTTTCTTGACGAGAAGTTATCGAAATCCTAGAAAAAACGTTCAATCTAAGATTATGGATTTATATAAGCAGAATGGATGACAAAGTTGCCTGCCGCACGAAGTCGCACGGGTGTCGCTATATACCTTATGTGCCGTAATAGGTAAATATAAGCGGAAATCACTATGAGTGAAAGTATTTGACGATTTCTACAATGTTAAATCACCAGGGAAATGATGAAATCGGTACATCTCAAGAATTTTAAGTAATGATCTTGAAAGGGTAACAAAAGTACAGCTCGACCGATCTATCTTGGTTATAATAAAACATTAAGATAACAAAAATATCAATAGACTGATGAAATCATGAAAAAAGTTGACCCATGACGTTGATATTTTTGACACACAAAAAAGCAACACACTCGTGATTATTATTATTGCACGTCAACATTTTTTTTTTTATATCTTAAAGTCTGCATGACGAGGCCAACACTTCCCTCACCGTACCATACAAGCCGTCGGTCATGAGGTACACTGACTGACACTGTCGCGCAATATTTTCTGTCGTGCACACTGCCTTGATTGCAGGAGTCAGGTGGTGGTGGTGCCATGTAGGGATACCACCCTTGATATGCCGTCCACGCGGCGGCCCAGCGGGTGGCCACTTGGTATAATGAGCTTACCTCACGTCTACAAAAAGTGTTGATCCCTCGGATTATGCAAAAAAGGGAAAGATCAATAGTGTAAAACAGGGCCCAGGTTAGGAGTCGTCGGTAACCCGTCACCACTTTCACTACCGGGTGTGCGCTGCCAGACACCGCTACTGTGCTTCCTGATCATCTGCTCCCTGGACGAAGAGGTGCGCGAGGAATGACCGACCTTCAGGAAACGGAGCCTGATTAGTGATGAGACCTTGAAAACCCTTCTTGTTGTCATGAGGGATGATAATCAAAAAGAAGAAAAAAGAACAGGAAGTTGGTACGTCTAGTTTTGTACACTTGTTAGCTGTTTGCTTTGAGTGTTGGGATGTTATTGTTTGGATTGATTTGAAGTTCATCAAGTTCGTGTGAAATATGATCACATACAAAAAAAGACAAAGCTGTACCGAGGGATCACTTGACTCGAGATTTTATCACACTGGCGTTCATCCATAAGTGTGATCCATTCAAGATACTGATAGGTTAGGTTCATGGCAGCTATAAATACTTTTCTCAATCAATACTATATGTTCTCTAACCCACCGCCAAAAAATATATATCAAGGAGAGGAAAATTGAGATAATAAACGTATGAAATATATTACCATAAAAAGATGAATAACAAATACCAATGTATGTTGTAGACTGACAATAGACTAAATGTATCCAATAGACTGACAGGTCTACAGGTAAACTAGATCGATGTGGAAATGCAACAAATTCATCCTATTTCAAGCACATGCTCTTATATATCTTTCTGGAGCCCAGTCAGCAGATTGGACGCACACCCTCAAGCACCTGTGCTGCCTCGACGGGGTGCAGTCAGTTCGTACACAAGTTGTTTCGTACACCAGTAGATTCGTACACCAAAAAGTTGCTTCGTAGTCTATATGAAACTATAGTCGTTTACTATACTCAGCTCAGAGTTGAACTTGACTACTAGAGTTACGAAATGACACCAGCTATGTACGAAAAAAAAACTCATAATCAGTGTACGAAACAACTAACAAAACCTGGGTACGAAACAACTTGTGTACGAAACTCCCTGTAACCAGCCTCGACCATGCTCTCTCGCTCACTCAAGGGTTGTGTGACGCGCGTGCAGGCGGGTGACAGGCAGGTGTGAGACTGTGAGAGAGGTGGTGATGGCTGAGGTGGCTAGCATGCAATGTGACGTGTTTTCTGATAATTTTTAACAAGTGTTTTTTGCTGCTTCTGTTATAGTATTTTGCTGCTACTTCTACTATTACTCCTACTACTCTTATTACTCTACAACAACTATTACTACAACTACTACTACTATTGCTGCTACGACTGTAACTACTAGTTTCTTGAAGTTGTTTTCTGTTTGAGATTACTTATTTCACTATTCCTACCATAAAACTATACAACAACTACCACCACCACCACCACTACCATTATACCATCCCATCATCTCTTCTACGACCACCATTATCGGTATGCATGACACACACGCAAGACACTGCTTCTCAACCTTCATAAATGACTGTTTCCATTCGACACCGCGAGCAAACAACCTTCAGAAAGGAAACTCGTGTATGGAGCTTACTCATCATGTCACCATAACAGCGCCTGGGAGGAACTTACACTTTTTTCCGATTTTTATTTTCCACCCAATACGATGTGGCTAATATTAGTTTTTTACCTATGCATTATATGTGTATAAACTATTACATATCGTAACTTTTGACTTCCACAAAATGCAATGTGCTATAAATATCTACATCAACCATTATGCTTTACGAAGTTTTTTTATTGTTTGATTTACCTTCTTGAGCATCAGACAGTGCTGTTTGATCAAAGTGCATCATTCCTGCATTGTAAAGTATCTATTTCTGCATGTCACCGCACAGTACCATGCGACAAAAAGGTATGTGAGTATAGTCATTGAAGGAATCCCTTGCACAAAGTTACGAACGATCGCTGCACATCACTTTTACTTGCGCATTAAATCAGTTGCAAAAATACCCTCGTGCACATTGAGGTAAGACTATCAAGACCATCTTCCCGCTGAGCTGCCTATAGTACTTCTTGGGGCAGAAGTAGGTGAAGTGCTTGTGCCTTCCTTACCTTCAGCGACACTGGAGAGGAAGAGAACCGCAACAGTAGCAGCACACGTTACTTGCAGACAGCTGATCGCCATGATCACCCAACTAACAGTTCCACGGGAATGAGAGGACACCACAGTCTTCAAGTGAGGGGCAGCAGCTGTCATGCACTCGCGCACTACTCTACCTTGCACCACCAGGCCAGGAGCACCAGAGAACATAGAGCAAAGCGTACATCGGGTTTTATACCTGCCCGCGCGCCACACGTTGCCTCTGACGTCACCGAGGTGTCCTGAGGAGGTAACCCCGCTACTGCGAACCTTGGGTCATTACTTCCGCCGGCGTGTTTTATCTGGAGTTCCTGGCGGAGGGGATGAAGCAGGACTTTGCCTTGACGTGATTGACATAATAAAAGGTGTCGGTTATTCATTAAACTGTTTGTATATTGAGTTAAGAGAACGAGTCACACGTCAGAGCAGGATTGTGGCATTGACGGCCGGACAGAGCGGGCACCCCCATCTCCCTGGCTCGTCTCTGATTGGCTCCCGCGACGTCATCGTATTTGCGAGCCCTCTATTGGCGGACTCGACTGGATCTCACGTGAGTCGCAAAACATGTGGAAACGTGGTGTAATGTTGTGCAGGGACAGGGTAAGGCGGTGGCCATAACATTACTGACAGCTTTCCACGTCAGCAGGTCAGCAGGTCAGGGTGAAGACTTGCTGAAGACAAGCACTGCAAGGCCGTCAGAACCACATCACTATTCACTATTCACTAATTCATCACTCACTAACTCATTACTAATTCATCACTAATTCATCACTCACTAACTCATTACTAATTCATCACTAATTC
>JACEEZ010002922.1:153355-160855 GCA_016584305.1 Chionoecetes opilio | reverse complement strand
CCCAGAGAATATTTTTGAAGATCAGACTTAATTGGGGGCATATTGAGCCCTATGGGGGGTCATTTATTGGTTCTGTGCATGATATTCAATATAGTAAAATTGATGAAATTATACCATACACTCCTAAAGTAGATGTGTTGAATTTGGGGGGGCCATGGCCCCCTTGGCCCCCCCTCTGGCTACGCCCTTGTCTGACAGCCTCTCTCCTTTTCCTAAATCACTGAGGCTTCACTTAGTCATTACCTTCAAAACTACCGCTTCCCCTCAATCTCTTCCTCCCCTCAAAAAACAATTATAGTTATTTCTTCTGAACGTCTTTCAGCAATCATCTTGTTAACAGAAGCAGGTAATCATTGGGAGAGGCGGTAGCAGAGTGGTTAGCGTCACCGAGTGGCGTTCTCGAAAACCCGAGTTCGATCCCGAGTGAGACCCATAAATCCACTTAAAATATTTCTGCACCATCGAGTGGCCTAAGAACGCCCACATGCTGTCCACTCTACCTTCAGGTGCCTTGCACGTGACGTCACAGCCCTTATTGTGGCTGCGACAGACGCGGGAGATGCGAGCTGGAAGACCAACAAACTCCACTTGCCGCCCCTGTTTGCCAGCTTATGGTAATTTTCCCCTACCAAATATATGTTTATCAGTATAAAAGATATACTGTTATCTTCGGAAATGCTTATTCTATAATATTATCAAATAAAAAACCGTAAAACACACTAAATAAATGCCATTATGAGACTCTCAAGAAATATGCATTCACTTAAACTCTTCGCCATTTAATATTTTGCGAGAAAACTTTTTACATGGATAATATCAATAGAAGCGGGATTTCATTAGCTTTGCATTGATATATTTTGTTTGCTGATAAATTAATTGTCAGCATGCATAAATTAGCATTGACTAAATAAATAACATCATGAAATCTGGTAATTTTTCCCGATTGATGGTGTTATTTATTTAGTTAACGCTAATTTATGCATGCTGCTAATTCATTTATCAGAAAACGAAATATATCAATGGAAAGCTAATGAAATTCCACTTCTATTGATATTCTCCATGTAAAAAGTTTTTCGCAAAGTATTAAATGGCGAAGAGCTTAAGCGAATATTGAGTTCATGCATATTTCTTGAGTCTCATAATGGCATTTATTTAGTGTGTTTTACTGTTTTTTATTTGATGATATTATAGAACAAACATTTCCGAAGATGACAGTAGACCTTTTATACTAATAAACATATATTTAGTAGGGGAAAATTACCATAAGCTGGCAAACACGGGCGGCAAGTGGAGTTTGTTGTTCCTCCAGCTCGCTCCGACAGGCGGCATTTGGCTTGAAGCCGCTAGATCGTGACGTCAGTGCAAGGCACCTATTGCGAGTGTATCGGGAGGACACAGGGGAGCGGCATGAGTCTCTAACCACAGGTATCACTATAAAAATCATGCCTGCGCCACCACGAGCGAGGGCCAACCATCACAGCCCTCAAGTGAGCCTCCAGGGCCTACCATCCGATCCTTGGAGGTCACTGCCTATATATACCGGCGCATAAATGTACAAAAAAAAAAAAAGACTTTCCCTTTTCTTACCTCTTTTTTTTAACGTTGGAGTCTATAGCGCCTGTAGGCTATTATCTTCCTTCCTTAGATTTTTTCCTAACATCTCATGCCAGGAAAATTTTATTAGTGAACCTTTATTCACGTATTCCTTTGTTTTGGCATCTTGCAGTACGTGTTTGTGTTCGTAAAGAGTCAAATTTCCCATCGAGAGTGTGAGTGGGTAGGAGACATACGTAGCTATCCTGACGTCACCCCTAGCTTGGTCGATTAACCCCTTCTTGAGACCCACAACGTAATTTCCATTGTAATTTGGGTACCATTAGACAATTTTATTGAATATAAGCAATATTTTAATAGATATGACCTGTTTAGTACCCATGTCCACTAGCTTATTTGGTATATTCAGTTACTTTTCGTAATTCTATGGCTGACAACAGATGATTGATTATATATAGCAAAGGAAAGATCTGGGCGTGAAGGGTTTAAGAGATCCCTTAATCGACCAAGACTCCCAGTACCGCGTCCCGCCACAGCACGATGGTAGTAGGGTGTGTGGGCGGCGCAGGATAGCCAGGAAGACAGGACAGGCAAGGCAAGGCAAGGTCACCCGCTGCTTGATTAATGATTGTGTCTCCTTCCTTCTTTCTTATTCTTTGGTGTTGGTGATACGCACAACCATTCATATTCAACTTTATTGTCGTGCAGAGGCTGTGTTGATAGGTTGAGGGTCCGGCAAAAAAGAAAAACATAAATAAGGAACTTGTTTTGACTATACATTTACCGTAGATAACAGTAAAGTCGCCAGCACAACTTTTTCTTCTGTTTACAGACGTGTGGTGGCGTTAATACTTACATTTCTACATCAATGATTTCAGGAAAGTTAGAAAGGGCTATCTGGAGAGTGTGTGTCATTTTGTGTCTTCATCTGTGTCATAGTATGGCTATAAATGAACAAATTACAAAAATATCTACAAAGTGGCTATCAACAAAAAAGTCGCCATCAAGTAGTGTTTATTTACTGAGTGTCCTACCGCTGTCGTCGTCGCCCGAAAAAAAAAAAAGAGTAGTGAAATTTGAAACTGTATATACTCGCAGATACAAAGCATAAAACAACGCTGAAACAGGGTAGATTATAGTCATGATATAAACTACTGTGCAAATCTTCAGTGGCACATAAAAATCGGTAGTAATGCTATAATTCGTAATATATGGCGCCTGGCGACATGATTGCAGGTGGCGACTTTGCTGTTATCTACGGTAGCTTCTTCTTTTTTCTTTTTTTTTGTGCGTGTGTGTGTATTCATCTAGTTGTATTCATCTAGTTGTATTTTACAGGGCCAGAGCAATGCTCGTGTGGCCCCGTCTCCATATCAACATTTTTATCATTCATCCTAAGTGCTTTGTGTTGGCCGAAGCCACCACCCCGGAGAGCAGGTCACAAACCCCGGCTAACACCCGGTACCCATTCACTGCTGGGTGGACAGGGGCTCGGGTTTTAAGGAAACAACCCATCTGTTTCCGCTCCGCCCGGGGATCGAACCCGGGACTTCTCGGTTGTGAGCCGAGCGTGCTAACCACTACACTACGGAGTACCCGTAGTGTGTGTGTGTGTGTGTGTGTGTGTGCAGTGGCGGCTCGTGGCATAGGGCTGCAGAGCTGCAGCACACCCAGACACTCACTGCCAGGTGTATGATGCCTTTAGAGACACAGCAGAATTGATACACTACTAACAAATATATCATAATAAAAAGTCATTATATGTAATTTAATTATTTTCAATACGTTACTAAGTAAATTTATGTTAAAACCAGACCAAAATTTAAGTTACTTTCATATTTGCTGTACGATTCATGTCTGCACCGTCGCCGCGCCACTTGTGAACACAATGAGCTGCAGTTGAAGCAGACGTCCCTCTCGTGTTTACAGTGCGTGTGGACGGTGTGGTTAAATCGTGCTTTCTTTAATTACCCTATGACGATGGAAAATCCAGTGAAGTATTTGCAAAACATCCACTTTTCCCAGCTGACATTAAATAAAAAGACTGAAATGATGAAATCAAGCTGTACCGACTTTATTTTTAAGTAATACTGTAATTCTACCATCACCACCTCAACCATCCCCTCTACTACCAACACTACCACCCCCACCATCCCTTCTACCACCATCACTACTACCATGCCCTGAAATCCGTGAATATCAACTACAACTCATACCCTGTAACCTGAGATAGGTAAAATTTGTGTATCCTACTGTTGCAGAGTATTTTTTAAGCAAATCTTACTGGGCGACATTCCTTGGATATCCAGAAGGGTACTATACTCTTCGTCATACCAAAATTAATATAAGCTCCTCCTACAATCAGTAGACGGTGGAGCCTATAGCTGTCCGTAATGCTAAGTGGCTGACAAAATTCGGTAAAAGGACGTACAAAACACTGATGTCCAAGTGAAATTCGCCTTTATCGTCCGCTAGACGGAGAGCCTTGGAAATCCCATGAGATACACTCCCTTTTCACATCTGGACCCAAAGGCCCATCCACCTGATGTGATTAGAAGCAGATTGATTGTAGAAGGTTGAGGTTAGGTTGAGGTTAGGTTAGGTTAGATTAGGTTAGGTTAAGGTTAAGGTTAGGTTAAGGTTAGGTTAGGCTGAGGTTGAGGTTAGGTTGAGGTTGAGGTTAGGTTAGGTCAGGTTGAGGTTTAGGTTAAGTTGAGGTTAGGTTAGGTTTGGTTAGGTCGAGGTTGAGGTCGACCTCGAGGTTGACCTCGACCTCGAGGCCAACCTCTACCTCGAGGCCAACCTCGACCTCGATGTCAACCTCGACCTCGACTTCGAGGTTGACCTCGACCTCGACCTCGAGGTCAACCTCGACCTCGAAGTCAACCTCGACCTCGAGGTCAACCTCGACCTCGAGGTCAACCTCGACGTCGAGGTCAACCTCGACCTCAAGGTCAACCTCGACCTCGAGATCAACTTCGACCTCGACCTCAACCTAACCTAACCTCAACCTAACCTCAACCTAACCTAAACCTCAACCTAACCTAACCTAACCTAACCTAACCTAACCTAACCTCAACCTCAACCTAACCTAACCTAACCTAACCTAACCTAACCTAACCTCAACCTAACCTAACCTAGCCTCAACCTTTCAAATCAAGGTTAGGTTGAGGTTTAGGTTAGGTTGAGGTTAGGTTAGGTTAGGTTAGGTCGAGGTCGAGGTCGACCTCGAGGTTAACCTATCAACCTCGAGGTCGAGGTCACCCTCGAGGTCAAAGTCAACCTCGAGGTCGAGGTCAACCTCGAGGTCGAGGTCAACCTCGAGGTTGAGGTCAAGGTCAACCTCGAGGTTAACCTATCAACCTCGAGGTCGAGGTCACCCTCGAGGTTAAAGTCAATCTCGAGGTCGAGGTCAAGGTCAACCTCGAGGTCGACCTCGACCTCGACCTAACCAAACCTAACCTAACCTAAACCTAACCTAAACCTCAACCTAACCTAACCTAACCTCAGCCTAACCTATCCTCAACCTCAACCTCAGCCTAACCTAATCTCAACCTAACCTAACATAACATAACATAACCTCAACCAAACCACAAAATTCTGCATCCAGTCTGCTTCTAATCACATCAGGTGGATGGGCCTTTGGGTCCAGGTGTGAAAAGGGAGTTTATCTCATGTGATTTCCAAGGCTCTCCGTCTAGCGGACGATAAAGGCGAATTTCGCTTGGATTTCGCTTAAAGATTCGAATTTCGAATCAGTGTTTTGAACGTCCTTTTACCGAATTTTGTCAGCCACTTAGCATTACGGAAAGCTGTAGGCTCCACCGTCTAGTGGTTGTGGGAGGAGCTTATATTATTTTTGGTATGACGAAGAGTATAGTAGGCATACCTGTTAAACTACAGCTTTTTGGTATTATCTTCCCCATTTTGAATGTTGCGTGACCCCTCTCCTCCCTTTCCATGCTGTGCTTATAAATCTTCCAGTGACACCAACAAATTTTCACTACGCAAACAATCGACGGGGTATAGCTATATGGCGGCACAATATTATATAGACATTAAAAGAAGAAATATATATAAATAATGATCCATGCAGTAATAAGAAGCACATCTGGATCTTACACACACAGACATGATGATCGAGCCATTGCATCCAGGAAGGATTTTATGAATAAATATCTTGTCGCCCAGTAGCTTAAAAATGTCCTTACTGGGCGACAGTTTTCCATCACTGGGAGACATTTTGGTCACCCAGTTAGCATGTTAAAAAAATGCCCTGTACTGTTGTGTACATCCTGCAGTCCGTCCATTTTATTTTATCACGAGCCGCCACTGTGTGTGTGTGTGTGTGTGTGTGTGTGTGTGTGTGTGTGTGTGTGTGTGTGTGTGTGTGTGTGTGTGTGTGCGTGCGTGCGTGCGTGCGTGTGTGTGTGTCACTTTTCATCCTCCCTTGGGCGGCTATTCCTCGAACATTTCCACTTGACTTGTATTTTCGGTTTCTCGTCTCATCTACGAACTTTAATCTTGGAGGAAAGATTAGAAATTACAAATATTTCATTATACCATTTATATCTCTCAGTTTTCTCTAATTTATTTATTTGGTCTCATCTTAGAGGCTCGCTCCTTCCAGCCGACCTTCCCCCCACACCCGAAAAAAAGGAGGATTTTTTTTGTTTGTGTCTATCGGGCCTCCAGCAGGGGAGGACCACGGGCTAGCTTGAGCCCGTCAGAGAGATGCTTTGATGTCGCAGAGGTGGAGTGCGTTGATCGGTGGCAGCCTAGTGCGGCAGCGCGGCGGCGCTAGGCTGCGGGCAAAAAGACGGGAGGCGAGGGGCATGGCTACACTCGCCGTTCCCGGAAGAGGGGAGAGTGTCCGTGCTGCTGGTGTGCGGCACGAGGACTGGCTTGTCCATCCTGACGAGGAGTGCGGGGCACTCAGCAGGATACACTCTCCGTGTGGGGGGGGGCGCAGCAGGCTGCTACGCGTCGGGGATGAGGGGGAAGAGTGGCCATGAGGGGGCTGCTCGGCCCCCTCATGGGGGTCGTGCGTCCCCTCATGAGCGTCCCTCTCACTTTCTTATCTGTGGTCCATAAAAAAGCTGTTTGTGTGGTTAACCCCTTCACGGCCAGATCTTTTCTTTGCTATAAAAAATCGTCTGTTGTTAGCCATAAAATTACAAAAATTAACTGAATATACCAATTAGTTAGTCGACAAGGATACTAAACAGGTCATATCTATAAAATATTGCTTATAGTCACTAAAAATCGTCTAATGGCACCCAAATTACAATGGAAATTACGTTCTGGGTCTCAAGGGGTTAAGGTGAAGAGCTCATCCAAAGATTCTCCCTCGACGCAGACTAGCCATGATGCTATGTGAATATGACTAACACAGGAAGAATTAAGGGACACTTATAACGCAAAAAACCCCATGGACCTCTGTTAACATTTATAAAGACGAAAATTTGAAATGTTAGCTTCTTTTTTTTCACGTTGGAGGCTCTTATCGCCTATAGGCTTTATCTTCCTTCCTGAGGCTGTTTTTTACAGTAATGAGGATGCTTTATCAATTTGAATCACAAAAGTCTTATTATTGCGTACTCTCTGTCGTCGTTCACAAATTCTATATATCATGAAATTATTACGAATGTGTTAGTAGCTCTTAGAAAGTGCACGGATAATTATAATTTCTGAAGGTTGGACAAAAAATTGCGGCGGAAAATATTACAATCTTGTCTTGCCATCAATCTAGTTCTGATCACCTCATCATCATCATCATCAATAGATAGCGAGCCAACGTAAGATATTTATATATTTCATTGTTATTATCATCACTGCCTTATTTTCTATCATTATTATATTCATCATTAATATCATCAATGTCATTATTATATTTATCATTGTCATTATTATTAGGCTACTATTCTTATCTATCTTTTGTTATCA
>JACEEZ010002922.1:133355-148355 GCA_016584305.1 Chionoecetes opilio | reverse complement strand
TGTGTGCATGGGTGTGTGTGTACGTGTGTGTATGTGTGTGTTTGAGTACGTGTGTGTGTGTGCGTGTGTATGTGTGTGTGTGTGTGTGGCATGTGTGTATGTGTACGTGTGTGTGTGTGTGTGTGTGTTTGTGTACGTGTGTGCGTGTGCGTGTGTGTGTGACTGTGTGTGTGTGCAATGTGCATGTATGTGTGTGTGTGTGTGTGTGTGTGTGTATGTGACTGCGTGGGGGGGAGGGGGCGGTTGTCTTCCTTAGCATATTGGATCATACACCCAGAGTCGGTGGTTGCACTGAAATGTTAACTGAATTGAGTGTTTCGCGGCCACGATGACCCCTCTCGTTGTCATCCTCCTCCTCCTCCTCCTCATCATCATCATCATCATCATCATCGGAGTATACAGAAGACCAATAATGATATCTTGTTTCTCTTTTTGTCAGTATCACCAATTACATCGTCGTCTTGCTAACAATTCGTTGTGTTTCATTCTTTCAGCCTAGTTCAGTATCACTTTATTACGTATCACAATATCAAAACCTAGATTCAGGTCGGGTTTCTATCTTTCACTTTTGCAATGACAATAAAAAACTAAGCGAAAAGACACTTTGT
The DNA here is from genome assembly GCA_016584305.1 of Chionoecetes opilio. NCBI lineage: Eukaryota > Metazoa > Arthropoda > Malacostraca > Decapoda > Majidae > Chionoecetes > Chionoecetes opilio. The sequence goes on along the minus strand of JACEEZ010002922.1, from coordinate 147,747 downwards.
TTTAGGATGTTGCTTAAGTTTGTGTCATGTAATCGATACTGGAAAAGAAAAACATGATCGATGGCAACTTTTTTTATTGTCAATCTTGTGGTGAAACAGCGAGGCGTGAATGGTCCAGTTGAAAGGCCGAGGCCAGTCACACCTCAGGCCAGGTGCTTGTGTTTCCTCTTGACATTTGATATTCCTCATCGTCTCTAATCCCAAGCCACTCTGTATATATTTCTTTTCTTTTTCTCAGTTACAAATCCAGTTATTAACAAACATACACTGGCTTTCTATGGTTTGAATTCGAGCTCTGGTTCGAACCGAGGCGAATAGCGCACGACTTATCTAGTTCTCCCCCTTCCACAGTGGCGCGAGCCGTGGCAAGCAGAGGACCTCCCTGCCGAAGGGGATCCGTGATAGCCGTGAGGTCACACGTGGAGGCGAGGGACCTGCACTCACTATACAGGTTCTGAGGTAAGGTTAAGGGGCGTGGGAGGTGGACGTGCTAACCATTCCACAGCAGATTTACGCGTGTATCCCTTTGTTTTGTTCCTGAATCTTCCCGCCGAGCCTCAAGGTCACCTGGGAACAGCGGCCATGAGCAGCAGGTGTGCGCGGCGGAAGGAAGCACAAGCAACAATGACTCCATGTAGACATTTTTAGCCAATACTCAATCTTAAACCTTTCAAAGCAATGAGTTGATAAGAGATGCACTTCAGTGAATGAAATAAACTTTAGTATTTGATGGCGGAACGTGAGGCTCAGTTTGGTGTTATCTCATCAGGGCAAACACAATGAGTTGGCGCTTTGCAAATTTTCAACATTTACTCTGATAAGAGTCGTTGCTGTTTGCAGTTTTATTTGCAGTTCCCTGCAAAGCTGGTGAATAATACCACATGCAAAGTACCACACGTTTACCTGCTAATCAGAAAATTAACACTGTAATGCATTTCATACTTAATGGATTATTTCTAAGGAGTTTAATTGGAGCCTGAAAGCAGACGAGGTTTGCTTACTCACCCCGACAAAGAAAAGGGAGCGAGGGCAGAACGAAAGAAACAAGAAGGAAGACTGTAAAACTATAGTCTATTCACTTAAGCTGGATTCCTGGGCAGGGAGCTGCTCGATGCCTAGCTGAGTTTGTAAGGACGTCGCTGATTGGCTGATAGACTCGGGCTGGGTGGCGATGGTGGTGGTACTTGCCTCGCCTCAACCCAAAACCCTTGCGTTGCCTCAGAAAAATATTCATATTTCTTGGCTTTACTCACCTCTTACACAAGATAGGCCTATTTTGTTTGCATCAGTGAACCAGGCAATGATTGTTCAACAACAACACGCCATTCATAACTCAATAGGGTAAACAATAAAGTCATGACTGACTATCACAAGAGTAGGCGGACTTTTAGGTTTTCAGTGCATTGAAATGTTGTACTCCTACCCGATATTACCAAGCTACCAGATGATATTTATAAAAGCTGAGCCTACCATCGTGTTCATAATACATTGCTGCATATCATGAGCATAAAAAAATTACACTAAGACTACACTAATGCAAAGACTACTCTATACTGGACTTGCTACTCGTGCCCCGCGCCAACCCGCCCATGACCAGTGGAGGCCAGTTTTGCGATTCCTGCCATTTTAGAACATCACCCCTATTTCCCTTCCTAAGGTTTATCAGTATATATGATATACCGTTATCTTCGTAACTGTTTGTTCTATAATATTATCAAATAAAAAACAGTAAAATACACTAAAGAAATGCCATTATGAGAGAGTGAAGAAATATGCATGACCTCAATATATACTTAAACTCTTCGCCATTTAATATTTTGCGAGAAAACATTTTAGATGCTAGCGATAGAAAGAAGCAAATTTTCATTAGCTTTCCATTGATATATTTCGTTTGCTGATAAATGAATTACCACCATGCCTAAATTAGCGTTAACTAAAAAAATAACATCATCAATCGTATCGGCAAGTAAAAAAGTGTTCCATGAATACAGTACACTATGGCATATCAGTATAAATGATACACTGTTATCTTCGTGAATGTTTGTTCTATAATATTATCAAATAAAAAACTGTAAAATACACTAAAGAAATTCCATTATGAGACTCTGAAGAAATATGCATGAACTTATATTCATTTAAACTCATCGCAATTTGATATTTGGCGTGAAGACTTTTTACATGCAACATATTAATAGAAGCGGAATTTAATTATCTTTCCATTGCTATATTTCATTTTCTGATAAATGAATTAGAACCATGCATAACTTAGCGTTAACTAAATAAATAACATCAGCCATTGGGTAATTATCCCGATAGATGATGTTATTTTTTTAGTTATCAATAATTTATGCATGGTTATGATTCATTTATAATAAAACGAAATATAGCAATGGAAAGCTAATGAAAATCCGCTTCTTTCTATCGCTAGCATCTAAAATGTTTTTGCGCAAAATATTAAATGGCGATGAGTTCAAGTGAATATTAAGTTCATGCATATTTCTTAACTCTCTCATAATGGCATTTCTTTATTGCATTTTACTGTTTTTTATTTGATAATATTATAGAACAAACATTTACGAAGATAACGGTATATCATATATACTGATAAACCATAGGAAGGGAAAAGGGAGTGATGTTCGAAAATGGCAGGAATCGCAAAACTGGCCTCCACTGGAAATAGCCCAAAATGAGTAGCAAGTCCAGTATAGAGTAGTCTTTGACTAATGTTAAGATAATTGAAGGAAAGTAAAAGAGTGCATAAACATTTTTTCTTGCTTATTTTGCTTCAACTCGCTGTAACTCCATAAGTTTTGGTCGCATTCAATTTTCAAGAACTGTTTCAAAATCCTTATACTTTTCCGCTTCCTGTGGTATGTAGCACGTACCAATAAGGAAAAGAGTAGGTGGTCAAAATGGCTAAGAAAGTTAAACTGTTTCAAACTGGTGCCGTGACGGAAAAACATCTTGATCATACAAGGGCAAAATGGAAGGAAGTACAGACATACTGCTTGGCTTGCAATACTAAGCTTGTTATCATATAGTTGTGCTGCGTCGTATATAGGAATCGAAGGCCGAAGGAACTCTATATTAATTTACTGGACCAGACTTGTTATTGCCACGGCTCCGCCCAACCCGTGTTTGTATGCATGTGTATAGTAATTGGGAGCTGGAGGGAGGGAGGCTTTCCGTACGAGCAACATGTAGGTCAGTTGAGATAGAAACACTACTTGCTGACTCTCATGGCGGGATTCAGCAAGTCACCATCGACCTTACCGTAAGGCAAAGAAACATGGCCGTTCAATAATTAGTAGCCGTGCACTGACCAGCCGGCCTCGGTGTATTTTTTTTTCCGAGACAGTGAAACCTGAGCATTGCCAAACGCACACACGCACACTGACACGTGGTGCTTTCTTAATCCCTGGAGGGCCTATGTTACACTTTTTGCAATAATATGTTCGTTGCACTTCTCGTAAAGGAAACTAATCCATCAACACATCCGTCAGTAAGAAACAAAAGCTTGAAGGATAGACAGTAGGATACTCTCAAAGCAGACGTGCATTGCCTCACGTCAGGATAATAATGTATTCCTAAGGGGTATCTGCTTTGTTGTTGCCACCCACGTGAAGGACACACACCTTGAATGCTTTTTATTTGATTTTATATGAACGCACATTAACATATTGAGGCCTCGATTGTGAACGTGATCTACACTCTTCACCCCTTCACGCCCAGATCTTTCCTTTGCTATATAAAATAGTCTGTTGTCGAGCCATAAAATTACGAAAAGTAACTGAATATACCAAATTAGTTACTTGACAAGGATACTAAACAGGTCATAGCTATAAAATATTGCTTATATTCACTAAAAATCGTCTAATGGTACCCAAATTACAATGGAAATTACGGTCTGGGTCTCAAGTGGTTAACACAGGTCCGCGGCGTTCATCTGAAACCTTGATGAAATGGTTGAAGTGAACACGTTTCAAGTTTTCATTAGCTTCTTTGAGAGTGTTTCGTCAGTAGGTTGTTCGCTTGGTTATGAGTCACGTAAGAAATCAGTGAGTTGTATTTCCAATTATGATTTTTCTTAAGGATTTGTTGTAACACCTGGATGGATATTTTCTTTCGTAATCGAGTGTGTTCTAGTTATTAAAATGTTTTTGAGCTGGAAACGTGACTCCTCAGCCACAAGAGAAAATTAGCGCAAGAATGTTATGATTCTAAAAAAAAATAATTGTCTTACTGTTTATTGTATAGAGCATGGAAGGAAGAGTTATTGACTAAAATTGATAAGTTATGGACCCACAATTACAATGAACCATGCAAGATGATTGAAAAAAAATATGAAAGTTAACTTTAAAATAATTGTTCTAATAAAGTTACTAGTTATATAAAAGATTAACACAATATTGATAGTTTGAAACTCATTAACCCCTTCACACCCAGATCTTTCCTTTGCTATAAAAAATAATGTGTTTTTAAGCCATAAAATTACGAAGAGTAACTGAATATACCAAATTAGTTAGTCGAAATGGATACTAAACAGGTCATATCTATAAAATATTCCTTATATTCACTAACAATCGTTTAATGGTAGTCAAATTACAGTGGAAATTACGTTCTGGGTCTCAAGGGGTTAAAGACAGACTAAACATTTATGTCGAAATATATATCGTTTGCATTCACATAAAGGTATAGAGGAGATAAATATTTATTTCAATATAAGTTTTTGCAAGAACGTCTTTTCATTGTATTCTGTGTGTACGAGGGGCGGGGAGGAAGGCATCAAGCAGTTGAGGAACCGATTACGAATGAGGAACAATAATAATAATAATAATAATAATAATAATAATAATAATAATAATAATAATAATAATAATAATAATAATAATAATAATAATAATAATAATAATAATAATAATAATAATAATAATAATAATAATAATAATAATAATAATAATAATAATAATAATAATAATAATAATAATAATAAATAATAATAATAATAATAATAATAATAATAATAATAATAATAATAATAATAATAATAATAATAATAATAATAATAATAATAATAATAATAATAATAATAATAATAATAATAATAATAATAATAATAATAATAATAATAATAATAATAATAATAATAATAATAATAATAATAATTGTATTATCGCCCAGAGGCAATGTGAAGATTAAGTTCATAATATGCAACATATAAATTTCATGATAACTACAAATATACCTACGGGAGTTTGATAATGTATTTCGATTTGCTTGACGGAAATGAGACTTGTCCGTCCAAGTTCAAGTTAGCCTAAATATGTTGGTGGTTTGTGTGTTGTTTTATGCGAGCAAATATTTGAGTTTTTCTTTAACCCCTTCACGCCCAGATCTTTGCTAAATAAAATTGTCAGTTTTTAGCCAAAAAATTACGAAAAGTAACTAAATATACCAAATTAGTTAGTCGACAAGGATACTAAACAGGTCATATCTATAAAATACTGCTTATAGTCACTAAAAATCGTCTAATGGCACCCAAATTACAATGGAAATTACGTTCTGGGCCTCAAGGGTTAAATATCAGAGAGGGAAAGTACAACAAAACGTCCGCTGTTTTATTTGCTTTGTCATGGCTTTTCCCACTTGTTGATTAGAACAATAGCGATACCCTTGAAACCACAATATTCTAGAATACTTCATGTCAAACCCTGACCTAAAATCAACTCTTTCCTATGAGGTCAGCTGTTAATTTATAGGTCTGCACCGTCTATTCGTCGTCATCCGTCAAACAGGTAATGTCTGTCATAACCATCTTATTGACAGACATTGCTGACAGGCCCCCCTCTGATTAAACTTAGCTTCCTCTTTGCCTATACAGCGAAAAAAAGAAAAGACAAGGAAGAGATTTAGTGACATAGAAGGAAGGTGTAGTGGAGGCATAAGAGAAGGAGGAAGGAAAGGTGCAAGCTTGGACTTTGGAAAGAAGCCAAATTGCATGAGGCCGCAGCGCCGTCCTTGTTGGTGCCGGTAGACGGCAGGCAAGCGGTGATTTACGAGCGACAACAACTGATTTGATGCCTTGTCCGTGAATGATAATTAGATAGAAGTAATATAGAAAGCGCACAGGTGGAGGGGGATGATCGTAATATTGATATTCCTAGAACTTCTAAAACACTGAATACTGCGGGATAGTCACCATCGAGCGAGGCAAGACAGGTATCTTGGACTGTATTTCATGACATCAATCTTGTTCTTATGGGGCTCGCGTGCATCTCTCTCCATGGCTGCGACAAGGACACCGCCTGCACGCACGTGTGTCCATGCAGTCACTTCCTGCAAGACGGCAGCAAGGGTGTAGAGAGTATGGATTTAATGGGGTGTAAATGAGGCACCGTCAGACTCCACGAACTGACGGTGGCGAGGCCGCGGCTGCAAACAACAAAGCAGTAACTTGCCTCTCCTCGAAAGAAAGTGGCACGTCCTCGTGAAATAATTAACTTCCTCTTCCTCTTTTCTATCAGGAACTATCATTACAAAGGAACCAGCCAGCCACTGTGCTTGCCTTAGACCCGATTCTTTGTTTTCTTGCTTGTTTACTTTTTGAACAAGACAATGAATAAATTCAATGATTCAGTGAAGTTCAATACGAAGTTATGGGCCATAATAATATAACAGACGTAACAGACGTGCATGTTCTTAATGGAGTCAGTGTGTGTGAGATTCATCATATTCCGGGTCTCCCACGTGCACCTTGACAGGGAAGGAGTCAGACATAACTTCCGCCAAACACGGGATGAATGTAGGAAAAAGCAGAAAGTGTTCATGGATCTCCTGGCTGACCTGTCTGCCGCGCTCCACCGTGTGTCCGCTTCCACGCCAGACAGGAAACAAAGCCGTTGATTACCATCCCTTCTCATCTCATTTTCAATTGACAAGATAATCATTCATGAATTTCTTCTTGTTGACGATAGTGGCTTAGGTTAATCTCAAATCAACTTTATAATAAAAAAAAAAACAGTTGTGCGGACAATAGCGTGCAAAGAAAATGGAAAGTAAATGTTGTTGTTTTTACTTCTGTCTCCTCTCGCAGTCAGGAACCATCTGTACCTTGTTATTGTATCCACTTCCTCAAACACAATGTCCTTCCCTTAAACACCTGATTCACATTCACGGCCAAACACGGACCCGCTGACCACCGCCGTTGCCTCCTGACGGGAACGCCTCCTCCCCTTACTGCCTGCCGCCGCGCCTCACTGCCCGCGCGCTGCCAGAATGTGAAGTTCAAGGTCACGCGGAAGTCCAGGATGACACTGCACTTTAGATCTGTTGATAGTGAGCCGCGTGGATGTTGTCCCAGTGTGATGACGAACTTAATTTAAAGATGAACAGAAAGAGCAAATAATGATAGCCGTTGTTTGATAATATGTTTGCCGTTTGTGACACCCGTTGTTTGATGATGTTTGCCGTTTGTGACACCCGTTGTTTGATGATGTTTGCCGTTTGTGACACCCGTTGTTTGATGATGTTTGCCGTTTGTGACACCCGTTGTTTGATGATGTTTGCCGTTTGTGATACCCGTTGTTTGATGATGTTTGCCGTTTGTGACACCCGTTGTTTGATGATGTTTGCCGTTTGTGATACCCGTTGTTTGATGATGTTTGCCGTTTGTGACACCCGTTGTTTGATGATGTTTGCCGTTTGTGATAACCGTTGTTTGATGATGTTTGCCGTTTGTGACACCCGTTGTTTGATGATGTTTGCCGTTTGTGACACCCGTTGTTTGATGATGTTTGCCGTTTGTGATACCCGTTGTTTGATGTTTGCCGTTTGTGACACCCGTTGTTTGATGATGTTTGCCGTTTGTGATACCCGTTGTTTGATGTTTGCCGTTTGTGATACCCGTTGTTTGATGATGTTTGCCGTTTGTGATACCCGTTGTTTTATGATGTTTGCCGTTTGTGAGTTGCCTTGTGACACCGTTGTTTGATGATGTTTGCCGTTTGTGATACCCGTTGTTTGATGATGTTTGCCGTTTTGGATGATGTTTGCCGTTTGTGACACCCGTTGTTTGATGATGTTTGCCGTTTGTGACACCCGTTGTTTGATGATGTTTGCCGTTTGTGAACCCGTTGTTTGATGATGTTTGCCGTTTGTGATACCCGTTGTTTGATGATGTTTGCCGTTTGTGACACCCGTTGTTTGATGATGTTTGCCGTTTGTGATACCCGTTGTTTGATGATGTTTGCCGTTTGTGACACCCGTTGTTTGATGATGTTTGCCGTTTGTGATACCCGTTGTTTGATGATGTTTGCCGTTTGATGATGTTTGCCGTTTGTGACACCCGTTGTTTGATGATGTTTGCCGTTTGTGACACCCGTTGTTTGATGATGTTTGCCGTTTGTGACACCCGTTGTTTGATGATGTTTGCCGTTTGTGATACCCGTTGTTTGATGATGTTTGCCGTTTGTGACACCCGTTGTTTGATGATGTTTGCCGTTTGTGATACCCGTTGTTTGATGATGTTTGCCGTTTGTGATACCCGTTGTTGATGATGTTTGCCGGTTGTGACACCCGTTGTTTGATGATGTTTGCCGTTTGTGATACCCGTTGTTTGATGATGTTTGCCGTTTGTTATGTTCACGACCGTTCTTGTGTGAATGTATAACTAATTGCTGGTTAACTAACGGAAATGAGAGTAGCTACATATGTACGCAAACACCTTTTTTTTTGATGAAGTGATTAATGTTCCTATGGCCCACCGTCTGTGTTATGTTCCTCTTCCACCTTTATTATTATCATTCTCGTCAGGTGAAGGAGAAATACCGAACCCTCAGAATCCTTTTAAGTCCGACAGAAGCACTTCTTGATAGTCACGACGAGGCTGATGCGCCGCCGTCCACTCTCTTCCCCGCCGCCTTGGCCCAAAGAGGAGGCTGTGTTTTCATCAATGTCCAGAAACTCCTTCCTCTTACTTACAGCCTCTCTCTCTCTCTCTCTCGCTCTCTCGCTCTCCGCTCTCGCTCACTCCTTCTCTCTCCTCTTCTCTCTCTCCTCTTCTCTCTCTCTCTCTCTCTCTCTCTCTCTCTCTCTCTCCTTGCTCTCTCTCTGTCTCTTTCCTCTCTCTCTCTCTCTCTCTCTCTCTCTCTCTCTCTCTCTCTCTTCTCTCTCTCAACACTATACTCTCACTCACACTAGACACAGCAACAACTCCATGTGCCAAATGCAAAACATTTTGGAGTACAAGGTCCTTCATGTGCTGACCTGTCTTTTGCAAGCTTCAAGCCAAGTTAGAGATGCTACCTCCTTGCACACTTTTAAAAAGTCACATTAAAAAATCACCTTTTATGTAAACAATTTTACTCTTAATTTTGACGGCCTACTGAAATGTATTTTAATCTAATACTAACACCTTTTTCTATAACTTTTTTACTGTATGTTTTATATTGTACTACTTTCTAGGATAGCTCTTACCTTTTTTTTTATGTTTTCCATTAGGATTTTAATTGTTTTACAATTTTTATGTTATTCAATATTTTTATTTGTATATTAGACCATTTGTTCAGTTGTTCTACTCTTTAACACCTTTGTTTATCTTTTCAGCCTCTATTTAACCCCCCTTCCCCCCCCCCCTCGTTATTACTATTTAAAAGAATGCCATTTGTAACAATCGCGAAATAAAATTCTGATTCTGATTCTCTCTCTCTCTCTCTCTCTCTTTCTCTCTCTCTCTCTCTCTCCTCTCTCTCTCTCTCTCTCTCTCTCTCTCTCTCCTCTCTCTCTCTCTCCTCTCTCTCTCTCTCTCTCTCTCTCTCTCTCTCCTCTCTCTCTCTCTCTCTCTCTCTCTCTCTCTCTCTCTCTCTCTCTGAAAGATATCTCACACACAAATGGAGGGCTGCACTAATTTGTGATATATTCCCGGAAAACAGCCTCGTACACGGGACAAAGGTGGCTTGAAAGGAGGTGTTCGCAGCGGCCTCTTGGGGGATCGCCCGCCCGTCGCGCCCCACACGGCCTATCACGCCTGGGTGAGTGTCGCTATAAGTTATTCCCAAGGGAGTGCCATTGTGCTGCCCCGTATCTCGTTTATGTCAGTTCGTTTGCGTCATGACTTCTTTATTTATTACCTCCTTCAGCGCTACATGTTGCTCGTTGTTTTAGTTTTATTATTAGCTAGTAGGCATTAAGAGTAGTTATATCATTATTATTATTGTGTTTATTTCCTTTGACCTGTGAAATGACATTGGGATGATTAAATAAAACAAAAATTATTAAGTAGGGTGTAAATTGCAAAGTTTTTCTCTCTCTCTCTCTCTCTCTCTCTCTCTCTCTCTCTCTCTCTCTTCTCTCTCCTCTCCCTCTCTTCTCTCCTCTCTCTCTCTCTCTCTCTCTTCTCTCTCTTCTCTCTCTCTCTCTCTCTCTCTCTCTCTCTCTCTCTCTCTCTCTCACACACACAAAGAAAAGACTACAAAAAAAATATAAAAACTGTCTTTCTTATTGGCGATAGGTCCTAACTAAATTGGCCCACCCCGCTTTTCCGCAATCTGTACTTCCTTCTTTATAGGGACTGGCAGCTAGTGGGCTTTTTGGTACTTCTTTTTTTCTTTTTGTTTGCCCTTGACCAGTCCTTTCAGATGTAAAGTTAAAAAGGTGGAGTCGTTACCGTTGTTTATATTGGGAGTATGCACAGAAAGATAAGGACTGCATGCGAAGCGGCTGCGAGCCCTTATAAGTTTGCTGCAGGTAATATTAGTCGCGGCCCTCGAGGCTCCCGCCCTATCATGTGTCGTCCTTCGCTAGACCATAACTTACCTGCAACGCTCGGCCTTCCGGTAAGGAGAGAGAGAGAGAGAGAGAGAGGAGAGAGAGAGAGAGAGAGAGAGAGAGAGAGAGAGAATGGGGCTGCGCAAGGTGTGTACCTCCCGAGGGAAAAAGGGTGGCAGACAGACGTAGAGGTGCGCGGGCCAGAGACACAAAAACAGAACAAGGGATGTAATTGCTTATCATTTCACTCGATCGATCGCATTCTTCCACAAATGACATAGTGAAGAATGAATTTACGAACAAAAGTGAATACACCCAATCATGTGTGTGGATATCTATGCCTTTCCGCTGTTTTACACGTGAAATTGTACGCATAATCGACAAAAGATGAGCATTCTTATCGCCACTTCCACTACCCACAAGGCGAGCGCGGCGGCCCTCCTCTATCTCTTCTCTCAAGGCTGTGAAGGGTCTGAGTGGGTAACACCTGGCGTGGACCCCTTTATCCCCCTAATTGCCTTTTTTACCTGGTTACGCATAGCTTTTTTGGTTAACAGTTCTTCCGGTAAACCAGTTTCTAAGCGGACTGATATTCTAACGTTCGGAATTGTTTAGTGCCAGACATTAATTTGCATAAGAGACAAATGTCATTAGTATACACTGGCCGAGGGTTCCTGCATCACAATAGGGAAAGACACCCTTCTTAACGTGCTTGTCTCGTTCCTCCGCACCCTCCAAAAAGGCTTGAAAGTGAAGGACAGTAACATCAGGTCTGCTTGGTATCGGGAACACAGGACTTTAGAGGATTCAGGTATATCGAACAAAATCAATTTAATTTTGCTTAGAGAGAGAGAGAGAGAGAGAGAGAGAGAGAGAGGGAGAGGGGAGAGAGGAGAGAGAGAGAGAGAGAGAAGAGAGAGAGAGGGGAGAGAGAAGAGAGAGAGAGAGAGAGAGAGAGAGAGGATGGAGAGAGAGAGAGAGAGAAAAGAGAGAGAGAGAGAGAGAGAGAGAGAGAAGAGAGAGGAAATGTGCCAGAATAGAGGTTGAAGGAGAGAGAGAGAGGAGAGAGGAGAAGAGAGAGAGAGAGGAGAGAGATCGAGAGAGAGATTTATGCCAAAAAGGGGGAAAGTGTCAGACATCAGAGGTGAGAGAGAGAGAGAGGAAGAGAGAGAGAGAGGGAGGAGAGGAGAAGAGAGAGATGAGAGGGAGAGAGAGGAGAGAGAGAAGAGAGATTTAATGCCAAAAAGGTGGAATGTGCCAGACATCAGAGGTTGAGAGAGAAGAGAGAGAGAGAGAGATGAGAGAGAGAGAGATGAGAGAGGAGAGAGAGAGAGAGAGGAGAGAGAGAGACGAGAGAGAGAGAGAGAGGACAATCTTCCTCAAATAAGATAAATACGGAAAACTTCTGTCATGCACACTTTGAAAGTCACGCGTCATGCTAGTAACGGGAGGATCGCCTGTTTAAATATTTGATTCCTCCGGGTACCGTTCAGCCTCGCCCAAGGTAGAGAAGTGGATGTTAACAAATTAATAGCCAGTGAACGTAAAGAAGTAATTAGAAGGGAGTGTAGAGCAGAGACTGTTCTTCCTTCTCTTATTCATCCTCTTATTCATGCTCTTATTCATGCTCTTATTCATCCTCTTATTCATCCTCTTATTCATCCTCTTATTCATCCTCTTATTCATCCTCTTATTCATCCTCTTATTCATCCTCTTATTCATCCTCTTATTTATCCTCTCATTCATCTTCCTCTTTCTCTTATTCATCCTCTCATTCATCCTCTCATTCATCCTCTCATTCATCCTCTTATTCATCCTCTTATTCATCCTCTTATTCATCCTCTTATTCATCCTCTTATTCATCCTCTTATTCATCCTCTTATTCATCCTCTTATTCATCCTCTTATTCATCCTCTTATTCATCCTCTTATGCATCTTATTCATCCTCTTATTCATCCTCTTATTCATCCTCTTATTCATCCTCTTATTCATCCTCTTATTCATCCTCTTATTCATCCTCTTATTCATCCTCTTATTCATCCTCTTATTCATCCTCTTATTCATCCTCTTATTCATCCTCTTATTCATTCCTCTATTCATTCTCTTATTTATCCTTTTTATTCATCCTCTTATTCTCCTCTTATTCATCCTCTTTTGCATCCTCTTATGCATCTTATTAACCCTCTTATTATCCTCTTATTCATCCTCTATTCTCCTTTATTCATCCTCTTATTCATCCTCTTATTCATCCCTTATTCATCCTCTTATGCATCCTCTTATGCATCTTATTCATCCTCTTATTCATCCTCTTATTCATCCTCTTATTCATCCTCTTATTCATCCTCTTATTCATCCTCTTATTCATCCTCTTTGCATCCTCTTTTGATCTTATTCATCCTCTTATTCATCCCCCTTATTCATCCTCTTATTTATCCTCTTATTCATCCTCTTTATTCATCCTCTTTTTCATCCTCTTTTTCATCCTCTTATTCATCCTTACATCCCTTATTCAATCTCTTATTCATCTCTATTCATCCTCTTATTTTATCCCCTTATTCATCCTCTTAATTCCCTCCTCTTATTTCCTCTTATTCATCCTCTCATGCATCCTCTCATGCATCCTCTTATTCATCCTCTTATCCAACTAGTCAGTAATTCCTTACTTCCATTAAGCAGAAAAATACGAAGTAAGGGATTATCTTTCTTACTAGATAACAAGAACAAGAATAACAACAATAACAGTGGATGAATAATGATAATGAAGAGAGAATAATAGCTGTCATGCATCTCAACTAGGAAAGGAATAACCAAGGTCAATAACAATAACGGCAAGAATGTTAGATGTAGCACACACACACCACACACACCACACACACACACACACCACACACACACACACCACACACACACAACAACACACACACACACACCACCAACACCCCACACACCCACACCACACCCACACACACACACACACACAACACACAACACACACCACACCACACAACACCCCAACCCCACACCCCCACAACACCCCACACACACAACAACCCACACACACACACCCACACACAACACACACACACACACAACCACACAACACACACCAAAACCCCAAACAACATAATTGCTTTTGTTGTGCACTGCCGTATTTGTGATTTCTTATGATGGGGCAAATCCCGAAAGGCGCGGTCAAAGGGGGACACAAAACACACACACACACACACACAAAACCCCAAAACAAGCACACACCCCACACACAACACACACAACAAAACACACACAACCACACACCCACACCCACACCACACACACACCACACACACACACCACCACACACACACACACAAAACACACCACAACACACACACACACACCACACACAGACACAGACACAGACACGACACAGACAAAGACACAAGACACACAACCCACCACCCACACACACACACTATCCAGCAATTCCTTTTTCTGAGTATTTCCCTTTCATATGTTATTTTTATGCAGATTAGATGGCCAATAGACAAGGTGGATCCTTTTCTTTATCTCTCTACTACCTTGATTAGAGAGGAGAGAGAGAGAGAGGAGGGGAGAGAGAGAGAGAGAGAGAGAGAAGAGAGAGAAGAGA
>JACEEZ010002922.1:100000-127683 GCA_016584305.1 Chionoecetes opilio | reverse complement strand
TGTCATATGAAGCCGCATGAAAGAAAATGACGAGGACGAGACTTGCTATCTACTTTCTTGGAGCTTAATTAGAAGTCCTGAGCATCAAGGACTGGGGAAGAGTGGGCTGCGGGGGCGTGAAGGTGCTGGGCATCAAGGACTGGGGTAGAGTGGGCTGCGGGGGCGTGAAGGTGCTGGGCATCAAGGAATGGGGAAGAGTGGGCTGCGGGGGCGTGAAGGTGCTGGGCATCAAGGAATGGGGAAGAGTGGGCTGCGGGGGCGTGAAGGTGCTGGGCATCAAGGAATGGGGAAGAGTGGGCTGCGGGGGCGTGAAAGGCGCTGCGGGGGCGTGAAGGCCGCCTCACTGGTGTTCTCTTTTGACACACACACACACACACACACACACACACACACACACGCACACGCACGCGCGGGCGCGCGCGCGCGCACACACACACACACACACACACACGTACGTATTTTCGTCATTTCTTATTTGCGTAATTTTCGTCATCTCTCTCTCTCTCTCTCTCTCTCTCTCTCTCTCTCTCTACCACTGGCTTGCCAGTTTATTTTCTTTAGGAAATCGATAAAAACTCGTTTTGCGGTCTTTTACAAAAATATATTTGCACTCAAACACTGCACAATAGGTACCGTACATAGGCATTGCTAATGGGAAAGGGCAAAGTAGGAGGATGCGGACCAAAGTCAGTGAAACTTGTTACCGACTTTGACGCGGGCTGTCTGCCATGGTTAGATGTGACCGTGACCTTACCCCGCACTACAACTGACCTTGGAACTCCTGATCTACCCTCACCGCTCCACCTCGATACGTCACGTGTCAGCGAGTCGCTTGTGGACAGCAGGCTCACGGCTACTTCCTAATTATAAAGGCTTTGCCACAGACTACTGTATACAGTAAGTAGTCTGTGGCCTTGCATACGCGCACGTATGGTGACTGCTGGATGAAGCGAATTTTTTAGTGACTTCTTCAGTAGTGATTGCACAGGACAACCTTGGCCTTGCTTGTCGCTCGCCACCTGCATGTCTAATGTCACAGCTGTGTAAAAGCTATCACAACATCACTGTTCGCATCGTGAGTGAATATAAAGTAAACCTGCTGTGTTTTGAAAGATATTTAGTGGCTGCCGCCGATTGTCCTGACCTGAATTCGAACCAGCGCCCGCAGATTCGTAGCTATATAGGCGCGCTAGCCTAGCCACCTTGGAAGCGATAGAGTTGACAGATAGATGACAAGTAATTAAAATCAAAGGCCTGTTAACATACACAAAAAATAATAATAATAATAATAATAATTCGCAGCAATGTACGATGATTGTGTTAATATTCAAAGGATTATTCCATTGTAATGTCATCTTTGTCTTTACCGTTCACTTGGGACAAAGAACCCGTGATGCTACATTGTAATATTGTTTTGTTATAATATATAGTATAGTAATTAGGACCTTTTTCACCACACACTCCATTCCCTTGTTCACGGGGCACAGTCACCCAGGGTTGCCAGACAGCCTGGTCTAAAAATCCCTATATATTCGGGGAAAAATCCCCAGAAATCCCCATTTCATATATTTCCATACTTGTTATAAAAATCCTGAAATATATGCTACATAGCTACTCCACATGTAAATTAAAATTGCTATGTTGATTTTGATGTTGATTTAATGATATTAATTCATACTTTGTTTTACATAATATATTGCATTACACATGAAGTAGCATAATTCACTTTTTTATTATAACCATCACAAGGACTGCAAAAACAAAAAAAGGCAGTAATAGGATACAGCCTCATGAGCATTTAATAAAAAATACATTTAATAAAATTTTCTACTTAAGGCTGATGGGGATGATATATTTCCTTAAATTGCTTAGAAATATGATACAGAAATAAATGAAAATATTAATGTTCTTAGCCTCTTGGGGAACTTAAATAATCCAACTAATATTCTGGACATCCTGTACTAAGCCAGAAAGAATAGAATAACACATTTGCATACTAAATATTATCATCACTCGAATCATCATTTTCATGGCATTTGTAGATATCTGAAGTCATCGTGTTGACTAGTTTATCATTTACAGCAAAATTGAAACATTCCCGGCCTTTCAAATACCGCTTTGAATGCAGAAGTCCAACTATAGAGTTCTCTAGTTGAGAGTTTGTTTCTTAGTTTTGTTTTTAAATTGTTCACAGATGAAAATATCCTTTCTGCTGTGGCACTAGAATGAGGAAGACGCAATAGCCCAGAAACAAAACTTGACAAATTTGGAAACATGGGGGTTTCATCACCACTCTTTATTTCTCTAACTGTCTCCCAGAAGCCTTCAACAGCATTGATTTCTGAATCAGCAAGATCGGTGTTTCTTAGTACTCTCCATTCTTTGTCTAGGTGATTTATTTTGTCAGGACCTACAATTCCAGGAAATACACTAGCCAATGGACCAATGGAGACTGGAGACCACATTTCTTGACTTACTTCTTTGGGATCAATGAAGCTCAAATTACTTCTTCCTTGCCGTCGGTTTAACCTCATGTTTTCTTTTAACCTTCATATTAATATTATTATTTTAAGTGATAAAATACATGTTTTTTTCAGAAACCTCTAAAGTCCCCAAATCGAGAGTGAATGTCCCCATGTCCCCATCAGTGCCCCGAAATCCCCAAATATAGGGACAAATCCCCAAATCTGGCAACTCTGCAGTCACCCCGTAGCCTACCCGAATGTAGCAAAGTTGGGAGGGAAGTTAGCAGGTCACCGCTAGCCGTGCCTCGTGTACAGCCGACCCACCTGTTTAGCGGATACATGTTTACGTTTAGGGTCGTGATACCTTGACGGAATCTTGATAATGAAATAGCCACTGTCAAAGTAGGAAAATTCTCTCTCTCTCTCTCTCTGTGTGGTAGCTTGTTGGCACCTCACGAATGGTTAACAAATACCCAGTAGTAAGTGAGTAAGATATTATTCAGAATTTCACAAAACATGCAAGGCGCGTGAAAAGCAAGTAAAAAAAGACTAATTTTGTAAGGAAACATAACAAGAGAATTAGACGAACCATTTTCTGTCAGTTAAAGAAAACGATGACAATGAATGAAGGAAGGCATACAGTCAAGGTTGCGTGTACCCTTGTTATGTTGAGAACGAGGGCTGAATGTTAAGCAGTATTATTATTTGTTGCCTTTCCTCCTCGGTAATGTTGGTAGTTATCAGTGGTGGGCATCGCAATTTTTTTTCTAATTCTGCAATCGCAAAACCGCAATTCCGACCTGCACCAGTCCGCCATCATAATTCCGCAATTTTTTTCAGATAGGCCTTTTCGCAATCGCAATTCCGCAAACTAATTTTGACACCTACAATTAAAACAAAAAATGTCTCTAGACTCTTAAACATCTCTACTCTTAAAACACCTACAATTAAAACAAAAAATGTCTGTAGACTCTTTATTAGTGTTTAATACTTCTGTATTCCTATTCTGTTTCTGTCTATACTTGTTACTTGTCCTTCACAATTAAGTCTTTGTCTCTTTTAGTGTTTTTCTTTACTTTTACACTTCAGTCTACTTGCAAGTAATCATTAATCTAAGTAATCTACTAATCTTCCTCTTCCTCCTCCTCCCACTTCTGGTTCAGCATGTGGAGGTTGGCAACTAATCACACACACTGCCAGCGTACACGCTCTCAATCCCAAGTTCCAGCACGCACTGCATGACTGAGTGACTGTGCTACACTTGGCAAGTTGGCAGTTGGCAGTGTCGTCTCCACAATATTTGGTGGGAACTTATGTTCACGCGAGCACTTGCCACTTTGAAGGTGGTGACCGTCACAATTATTGCGATTGCGTTTCAAAATTTTGGCAGTCGGCAACCCGCAATTCTGCATTTTTTTCAGGCATCCGTAATTGCGCAATTCCGCAGCCGAATTATCCATTCCGCAAGTTATTGCGATTGAGTTTCAAAATTTTGGCGGTCCGCAATTCGCAATTCCGCAATTTTTTCAGGCATCCGTAATTGCGCAATTCCGCAACCGAATTACCATTCCGCAAGTTGCAGAATTGCGGACTAAAATTGCGAATGCCCACCTTTGGTAGTTAGTCTATTTTTTTTAATGAGGTGAAAAATTCTGACCCCTTGCTGCTTACTGACTGATATATGATGCCAGAAGGGAATACTACACTTCTTTTACATTTCAGCTGTATTTTATCATAGTTAACCATATTATCAGGTAAACATAGGCATAATTTTCAGCATGAGACCTTAAAAATAGTATGGAATTTTTGCCTCGTTAAAAAAAATACTAGTGTGGTGGCAAATGGTGGGATGTTGGAGGAGGAGAAAAGGAAGAATAACTGTAACCAGTTTTCGTTCAATACAGTAGTAGTACAAGGGAAGCATTAGGACTGTCGGATGAGCTATCAACCTTGCCCTAACTATCCCTGTAGCCACCGTGCACTGAAAAAATGCTGCTTGTATCTTCTTACTTCTCCCCATTATCATGTTATTCAGCAGCAGGGTATCTACCGTAGATAACACTATAGTCGCCACGGTGCACTAATGTCGCCAGGCGCCATATATTACGCATTTCACCACTAAAGAATCGCTACAGACTTGTATGTGTCACGGAAGAGGCATGTACAGTAGTTTATATTATGTCTTCAGTGACACATACAAGTTTGTAGTGATGCTAAAATTTGTAATATATGGCGTCTGGCGACATTGGAGCACCGTGGCGACTATAGCGTTATCTACGATACAGCTGCTCTATATAGGGTATTGTCCTCTCACACTCCAAGCATTCATTTTTCTCATATACATACCCTTCGTGTCAACTCACTCACGTAATCTTTCCAAACCTCGTGTAGGTCTCGCGGCCTCTTGTAGCTTCCTTATGTTCAAACAATGTGTCCTGCTCTTCACCACCTCCACACTTCATTTATTAGTCCCTTACGTCTCCCTATTACTTACCTTACGAGCCATCCAATCTTCCATATACATTTTCATCAATCACGATCCATTCTGTTCACATATCTAATCTAGGTAAAATCATTTCCACTGCTTGAAAATTAGACTTGCAGCACTTATTCAACCCAGGTGTCACTTGCATGTGTTACTGTTGGAACTATTATGCTATCCATCAGTGCCTTCTTTACGTCCTAATATATGTCCTCAGTCTCACCATGCCACCCGAGGAGCCCACTACTTTCCTTCCCTGTAAGGTGCTCTCTCCTTTGTCTTTCCCTTGCATAGGATAAACAAAGATGCTATTTAATTTCGTTCATCTCATTTATCATCTGCTTATCTATAATGATTTCCAATTGCTTTTATTTTTACCATTATCATTTTATCTGCCAACTTAATTGCTTCATTCTTCTTTTTCTGAAATAGCCATCTTACTTTTGCCCACATTGATTTTCACATTTCTCCACCAATGTCTCTGACCTTTGCTGCCATTGATATGACCATTCCATTCATAAACATGTTGAATATCTACCTATTGTGACATGCAGGGATGGAGTACTATTAGTATTCGATATTCATATTTAAATACAGGAGAACCTCGTTTATCCGGCACCCACGGGGGGGAGCGCATGCCGGATAACTCATTTTGCCGTTGTTTTGAGAGTTACTCTTATGGAATCGCCCAAAATCCTTTTTTTTTTTCTTTCTTTTTTTTTTTTCCTTTCTTCTTTTTTTCCCCATCACAAGGAACCGGCCAAGGGCACAACAAAAATGGGTAACACAAAGCCCGCTTAGTTGCCAGTCCCTATAAAGAAGACAGTAAGAGAATAAAATAAAAAAGAGGGGTGAGCCAATTTAGTTCGGGAGGTGTCTTGTTACTCTTATTTTGAAAAGATGTAAGTCATAGGAAAGTGGAAAAATAGAAACAGGAAGAGAGTTCCAGAGTTTATCAGTGAAAAAAAAAAAAAAAAAAAAAAAAAAAGCCTGGGTCGATTAGTGCCGTTGTTTTGAGGCTGCCGTTGTTTTGAATGCCGGTTAAACGAGGTTCTCCTGTACAGTATTTGGGTGTATTCGTATTCGAATAATTGTTATTATAAACCAAAATGTTCTCATTCGTATTTGAATACTCTGACAAATAATCCTAGATTTATTATCAGAAATAACAGTCGCTGTTCCTTACTACTGT
This sequence comes from Chionoecetes opilio, assembly GCA_016584305.1. Classification (NCBI taxonomy): domain Eukaryota; kingdom Metazoa; phylum Arthropoda; class Malacostraca; order Decapoda; family Majidae; genus Chionoecetes; species Chionoecetes opilio. The sequence goes on along the minus strand of JACEEZ010002922.1, from coordinate 121,544 downwards.
AGCTTCCTGGGTGGACGTGTACAGTGCAGGTCCGCAGGCTGTGGCAGGCTGTGGCAGGCTGCAGGGCCGGCATCTGGAGGGTAACTCGGTTGCCACTTGCCAGTGGACGATGACTGGGTTGTCCAGGTTGAATCAGGCTCATTCTTGGATTTATTCTCTACTGTTCTGTTGGCCCCTGGATATTACATGTACAGTACTGGCTATACTGTACTGCGGTGTCTCACGGAGGTTACAGTGAATTCACTGTCCGTGTGAACAGTCTGGCTCATAAGTCATAAGTCATTATTCATGAAGCCATTTTACCATTGCATAACTTTGGTACAGTGCTATGCCGAGTTCCATAAAGAAATTATTTTTCAACGAAAAGTATTCATGAATATTTTTCATTGAAAAATAACTTCTTGATGTAACAACAATAACCAGTTTTTCACTACTGTACTGGTGTAATTATTTGTGATACAAACGCACTTAAAAATTACAGTTCGTAACGCGTCACTTTGATACTTTGCCATGCCGTCAGGTACACACTCTAGACAGGTTCATCACGGCTGTGGGAACTGTTACGGTTATCATCACGACTGAGTATCACACCGCATACACCGTCTGGCACACTGTTCACACGGACAGTGAATTCACTGTAACCTCCGGGAGACACCGCAGTACAGTATAGCCAGTACTGTACATGTAATATCCAGGGGCCAACAGAACAGTAGAGAATAAATCCAAGAATGAGCCTGATTCAACCTGGACAACCCAGTCATCGTCCACTGGCAAGTGGCAACCGAGTTACCCTCCAGATGCCGGCCCTGCAGCCTGCCACAGCCTGCACTGTACACGTCCACCCAGGAAGCTACAGTTGTAAGGAACGACTGTTATTTCTGATAATAAATCTAGGATTATTTGTCAGATTATGCAAAGAATACGAATACTTTTCCCAAGTATTCAAATACGAATGAGAACATTTTGGTTTATAACAACAATTATTCGAATAAGAATACACCCAAATACTGTATTCGAATGTATTCAAATTCAAATACTACTAATACTAATACTCCATCCCTGCACACTTATCATCTATTTTGAAGCATTAATTAGTCTCTGCTTTAACTTTGACACCTATACTCTGTAGTTAACGTCCATCCTACAATCTTGGGTCTAATAATTGCAACATATTGTGAATCTTTTATTTGAAAAAGTTTTTTAGCAGCAACATTCCCTCTTACTTACTAATTAGATTGATCAACACTCCAAATTCTCCTAACCCTTCATTCATTGAAATTCAACCCTATAATTCGCCAGGTACTTTCCCTCAACTAACACACTTTTATGAACAAGTGTTTGTGCATGATCTAGGCAAGTTAAATTTGAGCACTATTCTTTTTTTTCAGGTGAACAGACCGCGGTGTTGGTTGGCGGTGTTGGTTGGCGGAGGCAGACAACACTTGAGGAGAGGACCAGAGCAGCAGCCATCCTGTGTACTCCTGCCGTGCGGTGCTCCCTCCATTCCCTGGCGTGGAGGGGCCACCTTACAAGCTTCTGTCTAAGCACTGGCGGTTTTGCTGGTTAATAAGCAATTGAAGATTAGAGAGTTCGAGAGACTCTCCACATTGAATATTTTTCGTTTTAATTTTTTTTTTTATAATGCTTATTTTCCTCTTCATTTTAATATTTACTAGTAGATGAAAGATTTTGATTTTTTCTCACTATATTACATCTTTGTTACTTTGTTATGTTTGTGACCTGCCAAACAGCTACTCCCTGTATCACATCTTTGTTATGTTTGTGACCTGCCAAACAGCTACTCCTATATCACATCTTTGTTATGTTTGTGACCTGCCAAACAGCTACTCACTATATCACATCTTTGTTATGTTTGTGACCTGCCAAACAGCTACTCACTATATCACATCTTTATTATGTTTGTGACCTGCCAAACAGCTACTCACTATATCACATCTTTGTTATGTTTGTGACCTGCCAAACAGCTACTCACTGTATCACATCTTTATTATGTTTGTGACCTGCCAAACAGCTACTCACTATATCACATCTTTGATACAAATAAATATATTTGACGTGATAAACAATTTTCTTGACCTAAAAGAGGTAGATTAATGGGTTACCTCATCGGGCTGTCCGGCAGCAGGCAGCAGGCAGCAGGCAGCAGGCAGCAGGCAGCAGGCAGCAGGCAGGGGGCTGGTGGGCTGTGTTCTCAACGGTGATTTTTTCCATTCATCTCTAAGTTTGGCAGCCTAGAATATTTCTATCTCAAAGGCAGTAATGATGAGTTCCACAGTAGGGAATGAAATAGATAGATAAGTTAAGGACTGCATGGCCCATGGTGTCGTCAAGTACAAGTTCATTCATTGCCTAAAGGTCCCCCATGGTTTTTCTTCGTTCTGGTTTTTATAGGAACCTTGAAAAATGTCCTAGTATATAAATAACCATGGGGATTACTTTCAACCCCAATGAGTGAACTTGTACTTGACACCATGGGCGACGCATTCATTAACTGATCTATTTCATTCCTTACGATGGAATTCATCATTACTGCCTTTGAGATCGAGAAATATTCTAGGGTCCTTAAATTTAGAGATGAATGTAGAATGCAAATAATTACAGTTGTGAACACAGCCTATCAGCACTTTGCTTGCAATGCTCCTTGTTGACTGCTGGGTTCAAGTCAGAATTAACACACGTATAGTGGCTTATCTCTTTTCCAAAGTAAATGTTATGTAGGTAGGATTATATATGAGCAATTAATGGATGGATGTGGACAGCAAAGTTAGAGTGAAAATTACCTATCTCTCGACACTAGTGCTCGTATTCGTAGTCACATACCATGATTGCTCGTGGTAATTGCTATGATTTTGTTCCATTTCTACTCAGTCAAAATTATTCACTTGATCTTGTAGCTGCCATGGAAAGTACTAGAGCAATCATACAGTACTCCTATTGCAATCACAACAGAGCTGGCATGACATATTGATTTAATTAGGACAAGACAAAAAGTGAACAATGACCACGTATAATGATGGTATGTGACTACGAATACGGGCATAGTTCCTAAGAAACTCCCCACGGAGATGGCCACGACAGAGGCGTCCGTTTCTTTCTTTACGTTCCTTCCCTCTTTGCATGCTCTAATCCTCTCATTCTTCTCTCGGCCCTTTCTCTCACATACTCCAACACTATTCTCCCATTTCACTTGGGGTCGTCCGCTACTACCCATCGCATCCACTACACTCGTACATACTCTCTTGGTCACCTCGCTTTCTGCCATTCATTCTATATGACCGAGCCACCTCAGAGTGCTGGCCTTTATCCACTCTACATTTCATCTCCTCACCATTACATGACACACTAAGCCTGTTGTAAGCACTTTCATTACTTAAATCATCCATTCTTCTCACACCAATGGCACTTCTTAAAAAAACATTCCAAATAATTACCAAGTTAGTGACCTTGACATGCAAACTAATAAGATTTAAATTTAATCTATACAAAACTCATTACATACTTACGTTAGTTTGCATATAAATTAGTTTGAAAATTTTTGTTTTTCATTATTCACGAACTGTGCTGTCCAAGTCTATCCGTTAATTGCCGTTACACAATACTATCTGCATTTCATTTGTGTGAGAAAAGAGGCGAGCAGTACTATACCAGTAATCAATGACAATCAATATGAGCTTTCTTAATGAATTTGCTTAAAAGAAGAGGGGCCGACCACCTTCAAGACAGATATTTATAACAATACACAAAATGTCACTTACCTACCATGCACGTTCTCGCCACACACACAATCAAGGTGGAAGCCGTGATTACAGCAGAAAAGAAAAATATTGAAAACATCAGCAATATCCATGGCCAGGGAAACCCTCCTCGCACCTTTCACCCACATCTGCAAATGGCAACAAAATTTTAGTCATTGTTCATAACTATTACTCTTCCGTCCCTGCCGCCTCCGAAGACTTGAGACAAAGCTGCCATGATACACAGATGAGGTGAGAGGTGTGTGTCACTCATACATCACAGGCTTGCTACTCTGGTCTGCACTGATGCCTGTTCCTTGGTAGGTGCTCACAAGTCTCCATCTGCTCCTCCCACCTGTCCAGGCACATCAGTCTCACATCTTCCAGTCCTCTCACTCTACTGCTCTGCAAACTCAATTACTTCACTATTTCTTTTTCTCAAATACCACCACTTCACTTTTACCCACCTACACTTTCATTAACCTCGCACAAACATTGTTGAATTAAATTACTACTATTTGTAAATCTTTTCCACTCTCTGATAATAGTGCAGTGTTGCCCGCAAACAGTACTATATTAAACTTCCATTCTGTTCTATCCTCCCAGACTTCCTGCATGCAACAAGTTACCTTACCAATGTTACCAGTAGATAACTTTCCAAACACGAGTACTACATACGAGACGTAGCACATCAAAAGGGAGAAAGCGACACGCCAGCTCAAACAAGTTTTTTCCACACTCCCCGCACCCTCAAACACTACTCTTTCACTCTGTGTGGTCGGTTTCAGTCTTTAGGCACTGGCAATGAGGTCGTTAATCCGTAGAAAAGTATTACTCAACCTTGTCAGCGGTTGAATCACCTAAGTGGAAGTATTTCTGGCATTTCAACTCAGCTAAGTGGGAAGACCTAAGGCAGTACTACTCTGATTTTCCATGGAATGATTACTGCTTCCATGTCAGAGACCCATCTCTCTGTGCAGAGCGCATAACCGAGGTCATAGTCTCTGGCATGGAGGCGTACATTCCACACACTTTCTCTAATCCTAAAGCCCGTCAACCTTGGTTTAACTCTGCTTGTTCTCATGCTGTCCAAGATAGAGAGGTGGCTCACAAACGGTACCGTAAGCATCCATCTCCTGAAACTGACGCCCTTTATATTTCTGCCCGCAATCATGCCAAATCTTTTCTTCAACTTACCAAAAACTCCTTTATTCATAGAAAATGTCTAAATCTTTCTGAATCAAACTCCTCTCGTGACTTCTGGCATTAACTTAAAATATCTCTAATAATTATTATTATTCATCTTTCCCTCCTGTGCTTCACCCAGATGGCTCCACAGCTGTCTCATCTATTTTCACCTTTACTACAAATTCCACTTTTGATTGAAGAAGGGCTTGATCCTCCTTCTCCTCCACCCTCTGACTGTTAGGTCTGTTATTAAGATCCTTCGTAATGATGTTTTCTTTGCCCTTTCTGGCCTAGATCCTCGGAAGGCTTACGGTCCTGACGGAATCCCTCCTATTGTTCTCAAAAACTGTACTTCTGTGCTTGCACCCTGCCTGGTCAAACTTTTCCGTCTTTGTCTATCTACTTCCACCTTTCCTTCTTGCTGGAAGTTTGCTCACATCCAACCTGTTCCTAAGAAGGGTGACCGTTCTAATCCTTCAAACTACCGTCCTATAGCTTTGACTTCCTATCTTTCTAAAGTTTTTTAATCTATACTTAATAAGAAGATTCTTAAGCATCTATCTGCTCACAATCTTCCATCTGATCGTCGGAACGGTTTCCGTAAAGGGCGATCTACTGGCGATCTTCTAGCTTTCCTAACTGAATCTTGGTCATCCTCGTTTAGGGGTTTTGGTGAATTTTTTGCTATTACCCTTGACATATCAAAAGCTCTTGATAGAGTCCGGCACAAATCTTTAATTTCTAAACTACCCTCATTCGGTTTCAATCCCTCTCTCTGCACTTTCATCTCAAGTTTCCTTTCAAACTGTTCTATTGCAGCTACTGTAGATGGTCATTGCTCTTCTCCAAAGTCTATCAATAGTGGTGTTCCTCAGGGGTCTGTCCTATCACCCACTCTCTTTCTATTATTCATTAATGATCTTCTAAGTCTAACTCAAAGCTCTGTCCACTCCTTCGTTGATTATTCTACCCTGTATTTTTCAACGTCGTTCTTTAGACGTCCAACTCAATAAGAACTAAGTGACTCACGGAGAGATGCCACCGAGCGCCTAACTTCTGATCTTTCTATAATTTCTAATTGGGCCAAAGCAAACTGTGTTTTGCTCAATGCCTCAAAAACCCAATTTCTTCTCCTATCTACTCTACAAAACCTTCCAAACAACTATCCCCTTTTCTTCAATCACACTCAACTGTCTCCCTTTTCCACAATGAACATTCTTGGACTGTCATTTACTAAAAATCTGAACTGGAAATCTCACATCTCTTCTCTTGCTAAAACAGCTTCTAAGAAGTTAGGTGTCCTGTGCATCTGCATCAATTTCTTTCTCCCTCCCAGTTTCTTGCTCTCTACAGGGGCCTTATCCACCCATGTATGGAGTATGTCTCACATGTTTGGAGAGGATCCACTCATACAGCTCTCCTAAACAGGGTTGAATCAAAAGCTTTTCGTCTCATCAACTCCTCTCCTCTGACTGACTGTCTTCAATCTTTAAATCACCAACGCAATGTTGCTTCTCTTGCTATCTTCTACCGTTATTTTCATGCTCAGAGCTCTTCTGAACATGCTAACTGCATGCCTCCCCCCTCCCGCGGCCTTGCTGCACAAGACTTTCTACTCATTCTCATCCCTATTCTGTCCATCTTCCTAATGCAAGAGTTAACCAATATCTTCACTCTTTTATTCCTTTCACTGGTAAACTCTGGAACTCTCTTCCTGTTTCTATTTTTTCACCTTCCTACAACTTAAATTTCTTCAAGAGAGGAGTGACAAGACACCTCCCGAACTAAATCGGTCCAACCCCCCTTTCTATTTTCTCTTACTGTCGTCTTTATAGGGCCTGGCAACTCAACTAAGTGGGCTTTTTGCTGTTTCTTCTTTTTTGACCCTTGGCCAGTCTTTTGTATAAATATAAATAAATAATAATAATAATAATAATAAAAAAATTAAAAAATAAACAGGCAGCTGATTACTGGGAAGCCTTCATCCGTCAATAAGGGAAATATCTAGCCAGGCCACCGCACTCCTGGCCCCAGCCTTCATCCGTCAACAAGGGAAATATCTAGCCAGGCCACCGCACTCCTGGCCCCAGCCTTCATCCGTCAACAAGGGAAATATCTAGCCAGGCCACCGCACTCCTGGCCCCAGCCTTCATCCGTCAACAAGGGAAATATCTAGCCAGGCCACCGCACTCCTGGCCCCAGCCTTCATCCGTCAACATGGGAAATATCTAGCCAGGCCACCGCACTCCTGGCCCCAGCCTTCATCCGTCAACAAGGGAAATATCTAGCCAGGCCACCGCACTCCTGGCCCCAGCCTTCATCCGTCAACAAGGGAAATATCTACCCAGGCCACCGCACTCCTGGCCCCAGCCTTCATCCGTCAACAAGGGAAATATCTACCCAGGCCACCGCACTCCTGGCCCCAGCCGCCCCCCAATGACAAAGGATGCCATGACAGTATCTAGCACTCATCATGATGTACAACCATTATGATGATGATTGATGATCCCAGTGTATAAAATCCACTAATGTCTCCCCCTTTTCATCTAGAAGAACACCTGCCCGGCAGCCTCTCACACTGCAGTGCTCACCCAAGATGGAGCTTCTATTCAAAGCATTGCTTACCCCTATGCTTCCCATTGTTCAGCAATACAACAACTTACCATTACTCTAGCATTGAAGGAACATGCTAGTGTAATGGCTTCAACGACTAAAACATAAACAACAGTCACAAATTGCTTCCAAAGTCCAGTGATCCTTAATACCAACTCAGATATTCTTTAAATTAAGAGCTAAGATTCTCTTCTCACGTATTTTCAAATATAAAAAAAAAAATTCACATATATATACTACTCAGAACCTACTGTGCTCTATAAACATTGTTAAAATTTGAGTTCAAAAGGTAAAATAAAAGTTTCGGTGATTTTTTTATATTATTGTCCGACTTTGGAAGCAATTTGTGGTAAACTGAATCCCCCTGAAGGGAATCTTCTAAGTCTAACTCAAAGCCCTATCCACTCCTACGCTGATGATTCTACCCTGCATCTTTCAACGTCGTTTATTAGACGTCCAACTCAACAGGAACTAAGTGATTCACGGAGAGATGCCACCGAGCGCCTAACTTCTGATCTTTCTATAATTTCTGATTGGGGCAAAGCAAACCTTGTTTTGTTCAATGCCTCAAAAACCCAATTTATTCACCTATCTACTCGACAAAACCTACCAGATAACTATCCCCTCTTCTTCAATGACACTCAACTGTCTCCTTCTTCTACAATGAACATTCTAGGACTATCCTTTACTAAAAATCTGAACTGGAAATCTCACATCTCATCTCTTGCTAAAACAGCTTCTAAGAAGTTAGGTGTCCTGTGGCGTCTGTGTCCTTTTATTTCTCCCTCCCAATTGCTTGCTCTCTACAGGGGCCTTATCCACCCATGTATGGAGTATGTCTCACATGTTTGGGGAGGATCCACTCATACAGCTCTCCTAAACAGGGTTGAGTCAAAAGCTTTTCGTCTCATCAACTCCTCTCCTCTGACTTTGTTTTCAATCTTTAAATCACCGCCGCAATGTTGCTTCTCTTGCTCTCTTCTACCGTTATTTTCATGCTCACTGCTCTTCTGAACTTGCTAACTGCATGCCTCCCCCCCTCCCGCAGCCTCGCTGCACAAGACTTTCTACTCATTCTCATCCCTATTCTGTCCATCTTCCTAATGCAAGAGTTAATCAGTATCTTTATACTTTCATCCCTTTCACTGGTAAACTCTGGAACTCTCTTCCTGTTTCTATGTTTCCACTTTCCTATGACTTAAATCTTTTCAAAAGAAGAGTAACAAGACACCTCCCGAACTAAATTGGCTCACCCCTCTTTTTTATTTTATTTTCTTACTGTCTTCTTTATAGGAACTGGCAACTAAGCGGACTTTGTGTTACCCATTTTTGTTGTGCCCTTGGCCAGTCCTTTGTGATGGGGGGGGGGGGAACCTATAATCCCGTGGCTTGCCTTTTAACACGCAACGCCTCATATGTCTTCTCACATTCCCTATAATAATTTAAACTATTGCTTTCAGTTACAGTACTAATATCTCAGCAAGAACTAAATTATTTCTAAAATCAAGTAGTATTCCTGAAACAAAGCCGTGATCATAAAGACCATTACTTACAAGACAGACACAGCTTACTTACGGCACCACTGCCTGGAACACTGGCCTGGCGTGGAAGGCCAGCAGAGGTCATCTGGGTGTCATGGTAGCAATGGTGCTACTCTTCAGCTTCATGGTACACAACACACCTTGACACGGCAACACTCTTCCATCAGCCGCGCTGTTAAAATATCATAATATAACAACAAAAATTATATAATATTGTAACGAAGGAGGGGGGGGGGGGGCAATCCCCCTTCCACTTTTTAAACTTGGTCACACCACCACTAACGGCTCGGGGCAATGGAAGGAGACGGGAAGGACTGAAGGGAGACACTTAACTGCTGTGCACGGCTTTTATTTCCCCTACACTACTCTATTATGTACAAAGTCACCAACAAGATGTACACCACTGTAGAGGCAAACGTCTCTCAAAGGACGCTGCCCTTTGAGGCACTGAGTCACTGTCTCTCGAACGTGCACGGCCTCCACACACTAGAGTCACCGTCTCTCACACGTGCACGACCTCCATATCTCTCACACGGGGAAGGGGCGGGACACACGCCAACACCCTCGAGTCACCGTCTCTCTCAGGGGCTCCGCCCTTGCCTGCTCGCCCACAAACACAGGCTCACCTCCGCGCACACACTCACCCCACTGTTCTTCACCCAACACAACACAAGTCAGTCGCTCACGTGAGGGCGCCGCCCTTGAAGCCGTGACCCCACCCACAGTCGCCGCCACTGAGCCTGAAGGCCACGCCGTGCCCAACACAGGGCCACTCTCGTCCCCCTTCCAACAAGAAGAGGAAGACGCGCCTTTTCCAGGGCGGGTAATGCGAGGCGCAGTGGTCACGGTAATCCTGCAGGAGGGCCTGTCCACCCGCCGTGGCTGTGTTGATCCTACTATCTCCTGCTTCGCCAAGCCATCACCACGTCGGTTCCCCCCCATTCTCTGGGCCAATGGGAGGAAAGGACGTGGCGACCCGAACCGTGTGTGGAACCCCCGCCAGCGAGACCCCAGAGGTAGAGACGAAGGACCCTTGCCTTGTTCGCTAGTAGCAGCGAACAAGGCCCTTCGTAACAATATATATAAAATTTAAAAAAATAAAAATATAAACAAATTCAATATAAAAAATAATAAACATTTAAATAATAATTAAATTAAAATAAAATAATAATAATATATTTATTATTATTATCATTTGTATATTTTATTTTATTTATTACTTTAATATTTTTTCATGTTTTTATTTATTTATTTTTCCGATTTTTTTTCTTCAATTTTTTTTTTTTTTTTTTTTTTTACTAGTCTATATTTTTAGATTTTTCATTTTTTTCATTTTATTTTTATTAATAAAAATAAAAATATTAAAAAATAGAAAATTAAAAACCTCCACCTGATTCTGGCATTGCAAGATATCTACAGGCAATGAAACTCTGAATGATCTTCTTGCTGGCAGCCATTATAAGGTGCATTTTTCTACACTTCTCAATCGCAATTTCACTACTTGAGCTATGTAAAAAGAGAGAGAGAGAGAGAGAGAGAGAGAGAGAGAGAGAGAGAGAGAGAGGAGAGAGAGAGAGAGAGAGGAGAGTGAGAGTGAGAGTGAGAGTAGAGAGAGAGAAGGAGAGAGGAGAGGAGAGAGAGAGAGAGAAGAAGAGAGAGTGAGAGTGAAGTGAGAGTAGGAGTAGTGAGAGAGAGAGAGAGAGAGAGAGAGTATTCTTATCTCATATGGGATTAGATATCTAACCCTAGGACATGAAGGGTTGATGTTAGGTGTCTGGAGAGATTACAGGAAGTTTCGATGGAATGCACTTTCCAGGTACCGTCGAACTCCGTCGAAACTTCCAATATGCCTATCATAGAGTAAAACCTAAGGTATTTTGTCATTGAAAGGATTAATATAAAATACAAGGTTACTATATCATTGCCCACCAAAATTAAAGTGAAAAGCATATACAGCCAAGATCCTCCTATATCTTCGTTGTTTCCCAGCCTAACGTGGTAACACCTATCAAACTTAGCTTGCCTATCATTAATATTGCATTTAATAAAATCAATTAGCGATAAAGACTAATAAACAATGAACAACAGTACTGTTTGTGCGGCTTCATCCTCAGGCTAAAGCAGTTCCCTCCTGATGGTCACAGTTTTAGACAACAGAAAATGGCACCTCAGTTTGTGGGGAAGTTTACAAATATTCAATTTTCAATTATAATATCAAATTAACAAACAAATTTAAATTTATATTAACGATATGTTAAATTACGCATGATGAAAGAACTAAAATATTATGAAGGGAATGAATGAGAGGGTTTGACGGCGCTGACTTGGAAGGTTCGACGATGCACTATGTTGGAAGTTTTGACAGTATCATCGAAAACGCATTCCGTCGAACCTTCCTGTTACCTCCTGGACCGTCTGGAGAGAAAGAGAGAGTCCATGGTGAGCCAGTGACCCATAAGGGACTGATTAGCACCGTCAGTTTCCCATGTCATAAATGAACCGTCATTAAAATCGTCTAGAGACGTTCATAGCAAGATACCAAGAGCGCGTCTACAGACGCTGTTAGCAGTGAACGGGCTAAACTAACCGAACCTAACTCTCTAACTAACCGAACCTAATCCTCAAACTAACCTAACCTAACCCTCAAATTAACCTAGCCTATGAAAAAAATAATGTTTGCACAACATTTCTTTGCTACTTTCACACTCGTTCTGACCTATAGAAACAGTAGAAAGGTGAAAAATGTTTGAATCCAGACACAGTCATGTTCTAAATATTAGCCAAAAATATTATAGAAAACGTAAGTGGTAACGGCGGTAGCGACCGCGCAGTTCTCGTCCATTATAACCATAATTTCATTCAGATAAGCTTGGAGTAGTGCTTGCGCAGTTTTGCCTGGAAATTTACGGTAAATTTCCAGATGAACACCGAACTTCCTTTGGTGGACGAGAACTAGTTTTTTCTGGTGAGTTTTGATGTGTTTTGAATTAATTGCTAAACGTTTCTGTCGCAAATGTTGCTTTTCTTTATTTGTGTGTGATTTGGAACAAAAATGACAAAAAAAAACAAATTGAACCTAACCGAACCTATACCTAACCTAACATAGCCTATACCTAACCTAACCTGGCCTAACCTATATCTATACCTAACCTAACCTAACCTTTACCTAAAAAAATTAATAAATAAATAAAAAGGTTTGCGACAGAAACGGTGGTAAATTTCTAGTGTTTGCCCATACTCTCCCACTTCCCCCAAACAAGTTTGGGGATCTGTGCGAAATGTGAGGTTTTCGGGTGGGGAACAAATTATGCATCGGAAACACGTAATTTAAGAGTTGTGTAGGGGGGGTAAAATTCCCTAGATCTAGGGTAATTTCCTTATATCTAGAGAAATTTAGCCTAACCAAAATTAACCTAACCTAGCCAAATTTAACCTAACCTAGCGGGGGGCTTGACCCACAGACAACCTAACCTAATCAAATATAACACCTAAGCTAACCTAACCAAATGTAACCTAACCTAACCTAACCAAACCAAATCTAACCTAGCCTAACCATATCTAACCTAACCTACCTAACCTAACCAAATATAGCCTAACCTCCTAGCGGGGGGTTGGGGGGGGTTATCGACACTTCGGTCATCATTCTGTGAGGATCGTCAGGTTCACACGTCTCTGGACTCAGAAGAAATCCAATGAATTTACCCTAGATCTAGGAATTTTTTTCAACACCCCTAACTCAAAAACTATGTGGTTGCGACGCACATTTTGTACCCCAGCCAAATATCCCGCATTCCCCCAGGTCCCCAAGCATGTTTTGTGGGAGAGGGGGAGTATGGGCAAACACTAGAATAATACCGAAACGGTTAGCAGATTTATTTTAAACACATCAAAACTCACCAGAAGAAAATAGTTTCGTCCACCAAAGTGAATTCGGTGTTCATCTGAAATAATACTAAATTTACCTTGAATGTTACCGTTAGGTTATGTAATCAATGCCCAGGTTAGGTTAATGGGTTAATATGGAGGAGTTTCACGTTCGTTTTCAGAGACACCAACTATTTTTTCTTGGCCTACAATAGGTGCTTGTTCTAATGGTGCTAGTTTTATTTTGCGCAAACCAAAAAAAAAAAAAAAATATATATATATTTTTGGTTAAGGTTAGGTTAGGTTAGGTTAGGTTTCATTAAAACATAAGGTTAGGTTAGGTTTCATTTTTTTTTTTTTGGTTTGCGCAAAATAAAACTAGCACCATTAGAACAAGCATCTATTGTAGGCCAAGAAAAAGTAGTTGGTGTCTCTGAAAACGAACGTGAAACTCTCCTCCATAATTACCGGTTAATGAACTAGCAGGGGGGACTGGGGGAAACGCAGTCCCCCAAATTATGACAGGAAAGTATTGGTCAATAGGGCGTAGTGTACTAAACTGGTTTTACCTTTACTGCTATAATCCCACTACTAAAGGGTAAAATGACTTACTCACATTTGCTTTAACATGTGTAGAAGCTTGTCACAAGTTAGGAAGGTGGTGGAATGCTGGATAAGGCAGAACTTCACCGTAAATAACAACATGGCAGTGACGGTCCACTTCATCCCACGTCCTTGTTGTTGTTGTTGGGAGTTTTATGGAGCCGTGTAGGCTGTGGCACCACAGCCTCTAGTGCCCCGAAGGTGCAGGATGCAAATGAATCAGCAGGTTAGATCCTGTGCAGTTGGCCAGACTTCTGTAGGAAGGTCCTGTTGCTTGAGGATTTTGAAGGCCAAGCCAGGGTCTGGAGAGCCACCCAAGAGGTCGGCTAGAGTTGGTCTGCGGAGGAGGAGTGGATATAGTGATTGGAGGAGTGCCGTGCTGTGGGAGTGGTGGCGAGGACATTGCAGGAGGAGGTGTTCAGGTGTGTCCAGGTATGTGGGGTACCAGGGGCAGTGAGGGTCATCAGTCATGCCCAGTTTGTGTAGGTGAGAGTTGAGGCGGGTGTGGCCAATCCGGAGTCTGGTGACTGCGGTGTCCAGGGCACGGCTGGGGGAGTGGGTCCACCAGTGGTGTCGTGTGTCATGTCGTATTCGTCCAAGTGAAGTTTACTGTAAGGCGTCAGTCAGCTCTGTGTCCCAGTGTCGGTTGCATGTAGTCTGAAGGTTAGTCAGTGAATCAGTCAGGTCTGTGGTCATGTCTATGGGAGAAGGGAGGGAGTGTGCCTCTGCTGCCGCCCTGTCGGCCACAGTGTTGCCCCTGACACCAATGTGGGAGGGCACCCACTGAAGGTGAATGAGATGGCCAGAGGAGGATAAGTGAAGCAAGAGGTGGTGGATGTGAAAGCAAAGGGCATGGTGAGTGTGAGGGCGGTGACGACGGAGAAGTTGGAGGGCTGTGAGGGAGTCAGTGAAGATGGTTACAGCACAGGAGGGGGGCACGGTGGTGGCATACTTGATGCCCTCCCTGATGGCAAAGAGTTCTGCCGTGAGGATGGAGGCAGTGGGTGGCAACCTCCAGGCGGTGGCAAGTGACCTGGCCGGGATGAACATGGCCGCACCGACGGATGGAGGGGCTGGCAGACGGGAGCCGTCGGTGTAAATGTGGAGGGAGTTATTGTAGCGGGTGTGTAGGAGGGAGTAAAAAAGGTACCTGCCCTGCACCGGACAGGCAGCCTTGGACCATGGTGTAGGTGTGTGAAGGGACAGAGAAATTAGAGAAGAGAGAGGAAACCAAGGGCCCAGGGGAGAGGTCTTCTCCAGAGTGCGAAAGGAGGGGGGAGTCACCCGGATAGAAGCAAAGGAGAGGGCTCGCTCTACGAAAGGTGTGTGGGCTTGATACGGTAGGGGGCCATGAAGAGGTTCCCTACCGTGTCGGAGGAGGAGGGAGTGGAGGGCATGGCAGCTAGGGGAGGAGGCAAGCTTGGTGTAGGTGCGGACAAGGAGGGTGGAGCGTCGGTGTGACAGGGAGGGGAGGGAGGATTCTGCCTGAAGGGCTGTGACTGGGGAGGACCTGAAGGCCCCCAAAGCTATACGAAGGGCATTATTCTGGATTACATCTAACTTGTGGAGGGAAGGTGAGGCCGCACCATAAACCTCACACCCGTAGTCTAAGCGGCTACGGATGTAAGTGCTATAGAAATGAAGGAGGGTATTCCTTTCCGCACCCCACTTGACCCCTGCAAGGGACTTCATTAAGTTAAGCCTCTTGAGGCAATCCCACGTCCTTACTGCCATCGCGATGTTTGTAACTTTGTTTTCTTCTTGGATCGCTTGATAGACTCTGTTTCTTTATTTAGCTTCTTTTCCTTTAACTTCTTATACACATATAACCTTCTTATACAATACAGTTGTTATTCAATCTTTTATTGTCTCTTCTTCACCATCAGTTCTTTTAGATTTCCTGTCCTCTTCTCCTGTTTTAAGAACTTATATATTCCCTACCCCCTTCAGAAAGCTCTCTGCCCCCTTCCCTATTTTTTTTCCCTACGTAATCAATCCAATCCATATCCAACATATCAAGATAAAGAGACAGAAGGTAACGTCACCTCCCTCTTGCCGCGCTGGGGGAAGTGACGTCAATAAGAATTAAGAGGGCGAGGAGGAGGGTGAGAGTGAAAGAGAAGATGGAGGAGGAGGAGTAGTTGGTAGGGGAAGGGGTAGGAGGAGGAGAAGGTAAGGGAAGGGAAGAGGTATGAACATAAGAACATAAGAAAATAAGGCATGGCCTTGCATGTCAGGTGGGAAATTAACTTTGCTTGTCCCGCTAAGCGGCAACAGCGGCACAAGCAAAGGGTCTCGTCCCCAGCTTGTGTGCTAGCGTCTCTCTCTCTCTCCTCTCTTCTCTCTCTCTCTCCTCTCTCTCTCTCTCTCTCTCTCTCTCTCTCTCTCTCTCTCTCTCTCTCTCTTCTCTCTCTCTCTCTCTCTCTCTCTCTCTCTCTCTCTCTCTCTTCTCTCCTCTCTCTCTCTCTCTCTCTCTCTCTCTCTCTCTCTCTCTCTCTCTCTCTCTCTCTCTCTTCTCTCTCTTCTCTCTCTCTCTCTCTCTCTCTCTCTCTCTCTCTCTCTCTCTCTCTCCTCTCTCTCTCTCTCTCTCTCTCTCTCTCTCTCTCTCTCTCCTCTCTCTCTCTCTCTCTCTCTCTCTCTCTCTCTCTCTCTCTCTCTCTCTCTCTCTCTCTCTCTCTCTCTCTCTCTCCTCTCTCTCTCTCTCTCTCTCTCTCTCTCTCTCTCTCTCTCTCTCTCTCTCTCTCTCTCTCCTCTCTCTCTCTCTCTCCTCTCTCTCTCTCTCTCTCCTCTCTCTCTCTCTCTCTCTCTCTCTCTCTCTCTCTCTCTCTCGAGTACACAATACTGATCAAGGTAAATAATAAGGGTGGCTTACGGGATGGGAGAGAGAGAGAGAGATGGTGGGAGGTGTCAGGCGTGTCAGGTGTCGGGTCGGCGGTGAGGCCTGAGTGAGGCCATAAAATATTTGAACGGAGGCGCCGTTGGCGCGATACCCATTGACGTCATGCGCACAAAGGACTGATTTTGCCTCGACGCCCCGGGGAGGTGACGTTACCTTCTGTCTCTTTATCTTGCAACATATTACCTAGCTACATTAGCTACATTCATTAATAGCTACATACTAAAAAAACAATATCGAAAACATGAAATATCAGAAATAGAAAAGCTACCTACATAAATGAAAACATCAATAGCTACCTACGGTAGAGGTAAATGAGAAATGTGAAAATTTATAAAATCTTAAATATTCAAACTTTTATAAGCATTTAATATATAAAAATATTAAAGAACATTGTATTCTTACCTAGCTGGTGGCGTTAATACTTAAATTAACATTTCTACATCAATGATTTCAGGAAAGTTAGAAGGGGTTATCTGGAGAGTGTGTCATTTTGTGTCTTCATCTGTGTCATATTATGGCTATAAATGAACAAATTACAAAAATAAAATCGAGTGGCGACGTTAATAACGGAGCTACACTAAAGTCGCCATCTAGTACGTGTTTATTTATTGAGTGTCCTCACTCCCGCCGTCGTCGTCGCCCGAAAAAAAATCAAGTAGCGAAATTAGAAACCGTATATACTTGCAGATACAAAGCATAAAACAACGCTGAAACAGGGTAGATTATACAGTCATGATAATATATAAACTACTGTGTATCATCTTCAGTGGGACTGGGACATACACATCAGTAGTGATGCTATAATTCGTAATATATATGGCGCCTGGCGACATTATTGCAGCTGGCGACTATACTGTTATATCTACGGTAGGATATATAGTAATATCAAGCAACACTATAATAGTTTAAATTGATGAGAGGCAGCAGATTCTCATGGCCTATCATTATAGCAATGTTTTCTCCACCTCTTTTCTACTCTAGTTCCACTTCATCATACATCAAAATGGTTCTGTCACCCATGATCATAGCTTTCAGCATATATTTGCTAATAATATATTATTTGTAGATATTGTATGTACATTGACATTCATTGACAAGTATACATTGACCATTAGTAAGGGTTACAAATAAGAGAGGCTTGAAAAGATGTTCGTGTTAGATGAAAAGAAAAGATGTTAGTTTAGAAACATAAAGAGGAGGATTTAAAAACTAACAAGGCTATATAAATTCATATAAATCTTAGCAAAAAGCTAATGGAACCCAATGGACCCGTTTGCTCACACCTAAAACACGGAGTATTATGAAGCTTTGGGTGCAATATAGGCTACATATCACTGTACTCATTCTTTTTGCTAAAAATGCACCATAAATTAAATATATGGCTTTTTTGGGGCCAAAATATCACAACACGGCGGAACGCACTGTGATTGGTTGTGACGTAGTAAGCGCAGACTTAGATCTCGCCTGATCAGCTGATCGGCTTGTTTTGGCTCAGCAGACCGCAGTACCTATCTATGCATTCAACATGTCCCAGACAAAAAGAACATATTATGCTTGTTTTGTGCTAATGTGCAAAAACACCACAATTAAAACTCCAGAGAATGTGTTTATAACTATGCCTAAAGACAAGAAAAAGAGGAAACAGTGGTGGATGTCTGCAAGGCATGATTTCTCGATGACGGAAAATTCATACTATTGCTGTGAAGACCATTTTGATGTATTATTAATGTATGTACTTGTGCATGGATAAGTAACTTGCAAATGATATGTAGCTGTGGGGCTTTAGCTGAGCTGTGATAAGTTGCGGGAGTAGTATGCAGTATGCAAGGCTTTTGAGGTAGGGATGAGACAGGTTGGGTTTTTCATGTTATGTATACAACACGCAGTGAGTTAGGTAAAATTCTAGAGTCCTTTCCCGCCCTTATTAGAGTGTTTTTTCCTCCAGACCTTCACAGATCCCTTCAGATACCTCTAAACTGTAATTATAAAGTGGGGGGGAGATGCCCCCTTCACCCCCCTCCCCTCCTTAACGACCCCCCTGGACCCCTCAAAAATATAATATGCTTAATATTACTAATCTAACCTCACTATAACCTAACCTAACCTCACTAATAACCTCATAGCGAGACCCCCATAAAAAATTATTACTAACCTAACCTACCCTTGTAAAATTATAGTTTTATTTTACTAACCTAACTAACCGTACTAACTTGCATTACCCCTACTACTGCAAGATGACCAGTAATCCTCCTTCAAGTGGTGTAGTAGGTATTCACTGTGTTTGTGAATATGTAAGTTGTAGTTTATAAGGAAAAAGTGGATAGACAGAGATAAGTGGCCCGTGACACCAGACAAGTGATGACTTCTGGGATCGGCATTCCTTATAGGGAACTTAAATGAACCTGCAATGACATGTACAGCTAGACAGATAGACGAACTCATAGAGGAACAGGTAGAAGCATGGTTAGTAAAGGTTGTAGTGGTGAGTAGAGTGACGCAGGGTGTATGTTTTGCTTATGTGGGGAAAGAAAGCCATACATTTCTACCTGTTCCTCTATGAGTTCGTCTATCTGTCTAGCTTTACATGTCATTGCAGGTTCATTTAAGCTCCCTATAAGGAATGCCGATCCCAGAAGTCATTACTTGTCTGGTGTCACGGGCCACTTATCTCTGTCTATCCACTTTTTCCTTATAAACTACAACTTACATATTCATAAACACAGTGAATACCTATTACATCACTTGAAGGAGGATTACTGGTCATCTTGCGGTAGTAGGGGTAATGCAAGTTGGTGTATTAGTAGGTAGTACATATAGTAGCGGCCGCTTCACAGCTGTTTTGCTCTGTTGTCTGCGCTGTTGACGTCACAACATGGCGTCAGTCTTTTTAGAGCGTATAAATTTCCCTGTACTTAAATTGGCTGTATCATCAAAAATACTGTTTACATAGAAAAATCAACATCACTGCCCAACTATATGAGGCATGAAGATTTCAAATCAATCGTTACCTCAAGTAGAGTAAACGGGTCCATTGTATGAAGCTATACATATCATTCGACTACAGTGCTATTTGTTTTGCTATTTCCAATTGATGTTTGAGATTGTTGCTCCTGTGGCGTTTCAGCCTCAGTACTTGAACTTGATCTTGAAGGTGCGGCTGCTCCTTCACGTGCGCGCATAGTTTCTTGCACATTCTGGGCGGCTGCTCCACCCCCTGCGCGATTATGAGTTGTTCGGGTGCGTCTTGAGATTCGCGATGGAATTTGCTTTGATAAATTTCTTACCAATTCACGCCTTTTCCTGTTGCTGAGGAAGATTATGAACACCAATAATCCTTGGAGCGAGTTGACAAAGTCTGAAAGAATCCTGCAAAGATGATTTTCATGAGTTATATGATCATAGCTAAATTGAAAGTACGTATGTATACATTTTGGGTGAGGGGATGAAATGTAAAGTGGTTGAAGGGGTAAAGTGCAACACTCTGATATGGTTTGATCATATAGAAAGGATGGCAGAAAGTGAGATGACCAAGAGAACATGCATGAGTGTAGTAGATGCAGTAGGTAATAGACAAGGGCACAAGGCTTACATCCTGTGACTATTCTCTGTAGGGTGCAGTGGCGGCTCGTGATAAAATACAATGGAGGGACTGCAAACTTCGCACAATAGTAGGATACACAAATTTTACCTAATTCAGGTATGAGTTGTAGCTGATGTTCCCGGATTTCAGGGCATGGTAGTAGTGTGGTGGTGGTGGTAGAAGGGATGGTGGGGGTGGTAGTGTTGGTAGTAGAGGGGATGGCTGAGGTGGCGATAGTAGAATTACAGTATTACTTGAAAATAAAGTCGGTACCGCTTGATTTCAGTCTTTTCATTTAATGTCAGCTGGGAAAAGTTGATGTTTTGCAAATACTTCACTCGATTTTCCATAGTCAGAGGGTAATTAGAGAAAGCACGATATAACCACACCGTCTACACGCACTGTAAACACCAGAGGGACGAGACTCAGCTGCCTCGGCTGCAGCTCATTGTGTTCACAAGTGGCGCGGCGGCGGCGCACACATGAATCGCACAGCAAATATGAAAGTAACTTACATTTAGGTCTGGTTTTAATGAAAATTCACTTTGTAACGTATTGAAAATAACATATAATTACTTTTTATCATGATATATTTGTTGGTAGTGTATCAATTCTGCTGTCTCTAAAGACATCATACACCTGGCAGTGAGTGTCTGGGGGTGCTGCAGCTCTGCAGCCCTATGCCACGAGCCGCCACTGGTAGGGTGGACAGGGGCTTTAGCGTGAAAGGAAACAAGACCTCAATTTGACCGGGAATTCAAACCCATGACCTCTCCGTTGTGAGCTGACCATTCTAACCACTACACTACACTAAATATGGATCATTTTGAGGGTCCTTCCAGTCAGTCAATAGGAGTCTATCATGATCTTTTACTTTTTTACCTCTTTTACACATCTTCAAGAACCAATGATTCAGACCTACACCCAAGCGCACAGCCCATGTAACAAATTAAATATCTATTAGATGCCACTTGCACCAAACTCTACACTAGTAGCTACTACCAGGTGAGGCATGCATGGTGAGGTACACAGGAGTGGTTTGAGTCACCAAATGATTTCAATTTATCATAATTGGGATTCTTGGAATTATGCTTTGCACAAGTATATTACTGAAATTTTTAACTCCTTATATGTGGAACTTTGACTTTATTTCTGCTTGCTTCACTGTCATATTCTTTATCAATATATTATTTATTATTGTTATTATGTATTATTATTATTATTATTATTGTGTGGACATTGTGACAAGTGTTGGTAGGTGGGGAGAGATACACGTACTATGCAACAGGAACTACCTCGTGTAGGTCTCCCGGCCTCTTGTAGCTTCCTTATTTTCTTATGTTCTTATGTTTCCTGCCTGGGATCTCTCTCTTCAGGTAAAAGAAAGAAAAAAAGTTTCAAAAGATAAACAAGGAAAAGAGAAAATGTTGACCTCACTGATGGCAAGAATTCAGACAAGTGTAAGTGAAAAATACATTCAAGTTGATAATCTGCTTAGCTA